>JAWPHD010019908.1:0-33776 GCA_037043455.1 Cyrtodaria siliqua | reverse complement strand
AATTGCAAATGCATAATTTCAACCCTTCGTTACTTAAAGGACAGTTTAATTACTGCAAGGACAAAATGTCAAAATTTAGCATCAATAACTCATATTTTCCAGACAATGGCGATGTCAAATTCAGAGCGGCAGCGACGCTTTCGTGCTCGGCGAGATGCTGATACTGAGAAAAGAAAGAAGTACCTACAGAAAGGCCAAGAGAGATACAAAACAGAATGCAAAAGTGGAAAGACGAAGCCTATTGAGCAATTGTCTGACAGAGAAAAGCGCACTATTAGAAAGAAATGGAAATTACAGAAGAGAAATGACAGATCTAGAGAAAAAGAGGCCAGGGTTATACTAAACAGCATCCAAACCCCACCATCCTCACCGGAACATGAACATGCTGAAATACACAAAAGTAGTAGGCAAAAGGAACAGCAAAAGAAGAAGAAAAGAAGAGAAGAAGCAAAATCATATAGACAAAAGAAAAAGATGCAACTCGAAATAGACAATTTAAAAAGAAAAGTAGAAATGTACAAAAAGAGACTCACTCGAAAACAGCAACAGGAGAACACACAACAGCCAGACACGCCCCGTAGAAGAACAAGAAAACTGCTTAGAAATTTCACACCTAAGGATGCAAAGAAATCATTGTTTAAATGCCAAGTCCTTATTGAGGCAATGAGAGAAAAATACAGAGTGAAGCGTAAAAAAGATAAAGCTGATTTCGCTAAATTCTTATGTAGTCGGACTCTGAAGAAGTATCACTTGAAAACTGAAACATATAAATCAATTGGATACAGCAGCCCAAAGAAGAATAGAGTCAGATATCAGACAGTCACAAAAAGGTTAAGTGAAAAGGTACATGCTTTCTACATCAGAAATGACAACTCCCGATTAATCCCAGGAAAGAGACAGACAAAAACTCTGAAGAAGATAAGGAAGCAAAGAAGAGTTTTGCTCTTCGATCTTAAAACATTGCATAAGAAATTTGTGTCTGAAGGAAAGACCAAACTTAGTTACAGTGTATTCTGTAGACTCAGACCGTTCTTTGTCGTTTTCCCTCGACATAGTGATAGAAACACATGTATGTGTAAAGTATGTAACAATACAGAGCTCATGGCAGAGGCATTAAAGAGAGTTAGTGCGATTGAAAGTGCCAATCTGAATACATGCATAGCTGGAGTAGTATGCAGCACGAATACAAAAGAGTGTATGTACGGTGACTGTATAACTTGCAGAGGGAGATCGATAGATGTGAAGACAGATGTTCTAGGTAATGATATCAAATGGTTTGAGTGGAACACTAAAAGGGAAGTGAGAACAATAAAGAAGGGTAAAGATGCTACCGAAAAAGTCATACACATAACAGTAAAGGAAATGCAAACTGGAAAAGTAACTCAATTAGTTGATAAGTTTAAGGATCAGTTGAAAAGATACTCAAAACATATCTACAGGACTTACAATCAGTATCAATATTTTGCCGAAAAGAAAAATGAGATAAAGGAAGATGAATGCGTATTACATGTGGACTTTTCGGAGAATTATGTGTGTGGGTATGGTGCAGAGGTTCAAAGTGTTCATTTCGGAGCCTCGAAAAGGCAAATTACTTTACACACAGGTGTAGCTATTGTAAAAGATCAACCACAATATACATTTTGTACAGTTAGTGATTCACTAGTGCATGGGCCTGAAGCTGTATGGGCACACTTAAAACCCATTGTTACGGAGATGAAAGTGAAATATCCACAGATAACAAAACTTGAAATTTTCAGTGATGGACCAGTCACTCAATATAAACAAAAAGGGAATTTCTATCTCGTTTCAGTCAAAGGAAAAGAATATGGGTTTGATGACATAAAGTGGTCCTTCTTTGAATCAGGCCATGGTAAAGGGGTCCCTGATGCAATAGGTGGAGCGGTCAAAAGGCGGGCAGACAATGTCCTTAAATATGGAGGAGACATTACCTCAGCAGAAAGTTTTTGTACTACACTTTCAGAGGATTCTAGTATCAAGATGCATCTGGTGAAAGAAGTATGCATCGAAAAAGAGAAGACAAAGCTGAACAGTATTGATTTGAAACCGGTTCCAGGAACCTTAAATCTCCATCAAGTCATATGTGACATCAAGGAAGGTCAAATAGCCCACAGACACCTAAGTTGCCATTGTAATATTGGCAGTGAGCATAAGGGTCATGAATATGTAAAGGCCACCATTATAGAGGATGCATTTAAAAAGAAATGTGTAAAAGGAAACATTACGATTGCAAAAGATGAAACAAATGCAAATATTGACCATAGGTCTAAGAAACGTACACACAAAAATAATACAAATAGTGAAAGCACACGCAAGAGCAGGAGAATACAGGAGAACAGTGCAGAAACCAAATCAAACGGGAAAGAGGTGAATATGAACAATACAGCAGATGAAAATGCAGGTCAACATTACAACACAAACAATAACAATGAAATAAGAAGTCAACAAACAGAAGATTCGTCTACCCAAAGAAAACGAAAACTTTGCAGCACTGACAAAGCACAACCAAAGAAAAGACGACAAGATGTCATGAATTATGAAAAGATATTGCAGAATTTAGAATTGTGTCAAACATTTGAGGAGCTAAAACAACACCTGCAAACTATTCCTGAAATAGAAGCATCAGTAAAAGCTGATGAAGTTAATGTGTACCAAAACAAACTTGAAGTTGACATTGATTCTGTTGTGGATATTCCAGATGACTTGACAATGCCGGCTTATGTTGATGACCTTTACCCGGTAGAAGTGAACACCGATGGGAACTGCTTACCCTCATGTGGGAGTGTATATGCGTTTGGAAATCCAGACAGGCCAGAAGAAATTAGAACTAGAATCATCAAAGAATTGTCCGAAAATGAGAGCTACTACTTAAACAATGAAAATCTTGTAAAGGGGTCTGTGATTGAAATTAATGAAACTTCAAAGAATATGTCGTTCCAATATGCGCAATACTCTGAATACTTCGTTCCAGGAATACATCTGACACAAACTCTTGTACGTGACATATTTCGAAAGGAAATCCTGGCATTGACAAAAAACAAATCGTTCATGGGCATTTGGCAGGTTTTTGCACTGTCCACCATTCTAAGATCACCTATACAGAGCATTTATCCGATGAAAGGAAACACTAACGTAAGAAATGATCTAAACAGACTGATATGTCCTAGAACAGAAACAGAACCAAAGTCAAATCCCATTTATATTATGTGGACGAATACGAGAGATGACATTCCAACAGAGCACTGGGTTCCTAACCATTTTGTTCCCTTGCTGCCATTCGAATACAGACATGTTAGGTCAAAACCAAATCAGGATGTTCACATCATTCAGGACCATGTCGATAGAGATGATTTGATTGACAATGCTGAGGAATCATTGCCTACCAATGAACAGAACATTGAGATAACAGTAATAGTTGAAGAACAAGAGAGGTCAACAGATGAGATAGACAGAGTAGGCAGTAGGCATGATAATGAAAATGAGCAAAACAGTGACGAAAGAGAATATTCAGAGAAAAGAAATGATGAACTTGACTCTATGACTAATAATGACATCAATAATAACCGACTTGACACTGATTTAACCTATGTACAAGTTCAACATACACAATCTCCGGAAAAAGAATGTGCAAAAATTGTAAGGGGTGAAATTGAACCAAACATTATACTACTAGCACATAAATCAGACAATGATCATACAATTGAGTTGAATGAAGAAGGGGCGGGAAAAAGAAGTTCAACTGAAGATGATCCTATCAAAATAGACACTGAAACTGAACGCCAAATGAACAATAACGGACCTGACAATACTCAAAACAATCACCATGTTGACACAGCTGCGGACGATATACAGGTGAACAATGGCAAAGTCAATGAAGTGATCTCTGAAAATGAAAATGCAAATGTAGAGCAGAATAATGTAAATGAATTACATAGCGATAACAATGTCAGTGAAATGAGCAAAACTGAAGACAAATATTTTGTACCTGATATTAAGGAATGTCTGAACAGATATGTTATCGTTAATTTTAACAGCAAACCCTACCCGGGACTTGTCCAGGAAGTTCACAATGAAGAAGTGGAAGTGCTATGCATGCACCAAGTTGGGAGAAAAAAGTCATCAAACTGTTTTCTTTTGGCCAAAGAAATCAAAGGACCTGTCATGGTACGACTATGATAAGATCATGACTGTTATTCCAGAGCCAGCACCAATTGCAGACTCTAGAAATTTCGTGATTGATGAGAAACTGTTTGAGCATGCACTACATGTTTGCAAATAAAGCATGTGTTCATGATCCATGAGTACTTAGAGGAAAAAGTTTGGTTAATATAACATAGAAATATACCCATATAATTTCATGACATGTTGTGCATAAAAATGTTCATGTGCTTTTTTTTTGGTTTCCAATTGTCTTTGCAATAACGAACATGAGAGTTTGTTTAAATTGTTCTCAGTTTAAAATTTGGATTGTTACTGTTGATAGTATTTGTCGCATATTCTTGTTTGTTACATTTACTCACAATCTAGTCAATTTGTATAAAGTTAAACATGTTTAAATACTTAGATAGACTATAGTGTAGTGGTCTTTATTGATGTCACATCACTAACATAATCATTGTCTTTGCAATAACGAAGGTGAGAGTTTGTTAATTTTTTTGTCAGTTTAAAATTTAGATTGTTACTGTTGACAGTATTTGTCGCATATTCTTATTTGTTACATAACTCCAACTCAAGTCAATTTGTATCGAGTTAAACATGTTTTAATACTTAGATGAACACATGTGTAGTGGTTGTAGTTTATTGATGTCACTTCTCTTACATAATCCTTGTCTTTGCAATAACAAACCTATACTTTGTTAAAAAAATCTCGGTTTGATATTTAGATTGTTTCTGTTGACAGTATTTGTCGCATAGTCTTATTAGTTACATAATTCAAAAGCTAGTCAATTTGTATTTGGATATATAAAACATATAGGGCCATAATGTGATTAATATTTTCCTTCCAATAACAATGTTTGTCTTTACAATAACATAGGAAATATGTTTGGTGATTTTTTATTGAAGGCATTAAAACCCTAGTTGACTTGGATAAATATTCCATTTTATTGTCATTCATATTACATGTTTGTAACTACTTTGTTGTTGAAAAGTTTCAAATAAAAATAAGTTCATATCATACGCCTTAGTTTTTTCCTTCCAGTAACACAGTATAGTCCTTGCAATAACAGATTTGTCCTTGGTGTAACAGTGAAGTTATATTGTTTGTTTTAATAATGTACCTGAAATACTGCAATTCATAATTTATTAAACGATTAAAGACACGTTTATGTGATTAGTAACAGAAGAATTTTCATGTTTGGACACGAGTTTAAAAAAATAACATGTATTCTGTATCCCAAAACGAAACAATACTGATACATGACTAAGTGGCCAATCATTGTCCGGACAAAAAGGTTAAGAAAGAACATTTCTTGCAAACAATTAATGTATTGCTATGTAAACATGATGATAAGCAATATTTTAAAGAGTTGATTGAATTTAATTATATTGATTGCCATTGTTAAACTTGTTACTGCAAGGACATGCATTGAGCATTAGTAGCTTTCCATAAAACAATTATGAGAAGCTTTGGTTAAATTAAGGGTGGCATTTGATAAATGTAGCTTCTTTATATGTACAACTAACAGCTAAAATGAAAAGCTAACGAGAAAGACAACTTTCATTTTTCAAAAAGTGTACCCTTAACATTCTGGCCAAATTTGATATTAGCTCATATATTACCTATAGTCTTGCAGATCTTTTAACGTGATATATATTACCTATAGTATTGTAGATCATTTAACGTGATATATATTACCTATAGTCTTGTAGAACATTTAACGACATGTATATCACCTATAGTTTTGTAAAACATTTAACGACATGTATATTACCTATAGTCTTGTAGAACATTTAACGACATGTACATCACATATAGTCTTGTAAAACATTTAACGGCATGTATATTACCTATAGTCTTGTAGAACATTTAAGGACATGTATATTACCTATAGTCTTGTAGAACATTTAAGGAGATGTATATTACCTATAGTCTTGTAGAACATTTAACGACATGTATATTACCTATAGTCTTGTAGAACATTTAAGGACATGTATATTACCTATAGTCTTGTAGAACATTTAACGACATGTATATTACCTATAGTATTGTAAAACATTTAAGGACATTATATTACCTATAGTCTTGTAAAACATTTAACGACATGTATATTGCATATAGTCTTGTAGAACATTTATCGACATGTATATCACCTATAGTCTTGTAAAACATTTAAGGACATGTATATTACCTATAGTCTTGTAAAACATTTAACGACATGTTTATTACCTATAGTCTTGTAGAACATTTAACGACATGTATATCTCCTATAGTCTTGTAAAACATTTAAGGACATGTATATTACCTATAGTCTTGTAGAACATTTAACGGTATGCATATCTCCTACAGTCTTGTAAAACATTTAACGACATGTATATCACCCATAGCCGTGTAAAGCATTTAAGGACATGTATATTACCTATAGTCTTGTAGAACATTTAACGACATGTATATCACCCATAGCCGTGTAAAACATTTAACGACATGTATATCACCTATAGTCTTGTAAAACATTTAACGACTATCATATTTTCCTTAGTCGTGTAGAACATTTAACGACATGCATATCTCCTATAGTCTTGTAGGACATTTAAGGACATGTATATTACCTATAGTATTGTAGAACAGTTAACAACACGTATATTACCCTTATACGTGTAGAACATTTATCGACATGTATATCACCCATAGTCTTGTAGATCATTTAACGTCATGTATATTACCTATAGTCTTGTAGAACATTTAACGACTATCATATTACCCTTAGTCGTGAAGAACATTTAACGATATGTATATAACCCTTAGTCTTGTAGAACAGTTAACAACATGTATATTACCTATAGTCTTGTAGAACATTTAACGACATGTATATTACCCATAGTCTTGTAGAACATTTAACGACAGGTATATTACACATAGTCGTGTAGAACATTTAACGACATGTATATTACCCATAGTCTTGTAGAACATTTAACGACAGGTATATTACACATAGTCTTGTAGAACATTTAACAACATGTATATTACCTGTAGTCTTGTAGAACATTTAACGACATGTATATTACCCATAGTCTTGTAGAACATTTAACGGCATGTATATTACCCATAGTCTTGTAGAACATTTAACGACAGGTATATTACACGTAGTCTTGTAGAACATTTAACAACATGTATATTACCTATAGTCTTGTAGAACATTTAACGACATGTATATTACCCATAGTCTTGAAGAACATTTATCGAAATGCATATTACCTATAGTCTTGTAGAACATTTAACGACATGTAAATCATCCATAGTCTTGTAGAACATTTAAAGACATGTATATTACACATATTCGTCTAGAACATTTTACGACATACATATTACATATAGTCTTGTAGAACATTTAACGAAATATATGTTACCCATAGCCGTGTAGAACATTTAACGACATGTATATAACATATAGTCTGTCTTTTAGAACATTTAACGACATGCATATTACCTATAGTCTTGTAGAAATGTAACGACATGTATATCACCTATAGCCTTGTAGAACATTTGTCGACGTGCATATTACCCACAGTCTTGTAGAACATTTAAAGACATACATATTACCCAAAGTCTTGTAGAAAATTTAACGAGATGCATAATACCCATAGTGGTATAGGACATTTATTGGCATGCATACAATCCCTAGTCGTATAGAATATTTAACGACATGCATATTACGCATAGTTTTTATAGAACATTTAACGAAATGCATATTACCTATAGTCTTGTAGAACATTTAACGACATGCATATTACCTATAGTCTTGTAGAACATTTAACGACATGCATATTACCTATAGTCTTGTAGAACATTTAACGACATGCATTTACCTATAGCCTTGTAGAATATTTAACGAGATGTACTTGTAGAACATTTAACGATATGAATATTACACATAATCGTATGCAACATTTAACGAGATGCATATTTTTCATGGTCTTGTAGAACATCTAACGACATGCATATTACCTATACTCTTGTAGAAAATGTAACGACATGCTATAAGCCTTAATCGTATGGAACATTTAACTAGATGCATATTATCCATAGTCTTGTAAAACACTTAACGAAATACATATTATATATAGTATTGTAGATTATTTAACGAAATACATCTTACCCATAGCCGTGTAGAATATTTACTTACATGTATACTTGTAGAACATTTAATGACATGCATATTACCTATTGTCGTGTAGATCATTTAACGAATGCATATTACCCATAGTCTTGTAGAACATTTAACGACATGTATATTACCTGTAGTCGTGTAGAACATTTAACTACATGCATATTATCTATAGTCTTGTAGAATTGTTAACGACATACATATTACCTATAGTCTTGTAGAGTTTTTAACGACATTTATATCACCTGTAGTCTTGTAGAACATTGAACGACATACATATTATCCATAGTCTTGTAAAACGTTTAACGACATGTATATTACCCATAATTTTATAGAACATTTAACGGCATGTATATTACCCATGGTCGTATAGAATATTTAACGACATTTATATTACCCATAGTCGTATAGAATATTTAACGACATGTATATTACCCATAGTCGTATAGAACATTTAACGACATGTATATTACCCATAGTCGTATAGAATATTTAACGACATGTATATTACCCATAGTCGTATAGAACATTTAACGACATGTATATTACCCATAGTCGTATAGAACATTTAACGACATGTATATTACCCATAGTCGTATAGAACATTTAACGACATTTATATTACCCATAGTCGTATAGAATATTTAACGACATTTATATTACCCATAGTAGTATAGAACATTTAACGACATTTATACTACCCATAGTCGTATAGAACATTTAACAACATGTATATTACCCATAGTCGTATAGAACATTTAACGACATTTATATTACCCATAGTCGTATAGAATATTTAACGACATTTATATTACCCATAGTCGTATAGAACATTTAACGACATGTATATTACCCATAGTCGTATAGAATATTTAACGACATTTATATTACCCATAGTCGTATAGAACATTTAACGACATTTATATTACGCATAGTCGTATAGAACATTTAACGACATGTATATTACCCATAGTCGTATAGACCATTTAACGTCATGTATATTACACATAGTCGTATAGACCATTTACTGTCATGTATAGTACACATAGTCGTGTAGAACATTTAACGACATGAATATTACCCCTAGTCTTGTAGAATATTTAAAGACATGTTTATTACCTATAGTCTTGTAAAGCATTTAACGACATGCATATTATCCATAGTATTTTAGAACAGTTAACGACATAGATATTATCCATAGTCTTGTAAAACATTTACCGACACGATTATTACCCATAGCCGTGTAAAACATTTAACGATATGTATATCACCCATAGTCTTGTAGGACATTTAACAAGATGCATATTATATCCAAGGTCGTGTAGGACATTTAACGACATACATATTACCCACAGTATTGTAGAACATTGAACGACATACATATTATCCACAGTCTTGTAGAACATTTAAAGACATGTATATTACCCTTAGTCTTGCAGAACATTTAAAGAGATGTATATCACCCAAAGTCTTGTAAAACATTTAACGCTATACATATTATAGATAGTCTTGTTGAATTTTTAATAACATGTATATCACCCAGAATCTTGTAGAACATTTAACGACATGTATATTACCCAAAGTCTTGTAGAACAGATAACGATATGTATATTACCCTAAGTCTTGTAGAAAAGTTAACGATATGCATAGTACCCATTGTGGTATAGGACATTTATTGGCATGCATACAACCCCTAGTCGTATAGAATATTAACGAAATGCATATTACCCATAGTTTGTTTTTTAGAACATTTAACGACATGCCTATTACCTATAGTCTTGTAAAACATTTAACGACATGCATATTACCAATAGCTTTGAAGAACATTTAACGAGATGCATATAACCCTTAATCGTATGGAACATTTATGGAGATGCATATTTTTCATGGTCTTGTAGAACATCTAACGACATGCATATTACCTATAGTCTTGTAGAACATTTAAGGACATGCATATAACCCTTAATGGTATGGAACATATAACTATATGCATATTATCCATAGTCTTGCATAACACTTAACGACATACATATTATATATAGTATTGTAGAACATTTAACGAAATACATATTACCCATAGCCGTGTAGAATATTTACCGACATGTATATTACTTATAGTCGTGTAGAACATTTAACGTCATGCATATTACCTATAGTCTTGTAGAACTGTTAACGACATGCATATTACCCATAGCCGTATAGAATATTTACCGACATGTATATTACTTATAGTCGTGTAGAACATTTACCGACATGTATATCACCTATAGTCCTGTAAAACATTTAACGACAGGTATATCACCTATAGTCTTGTAGAATATTTAACGACATGTATATCACCTGTAGTCGTATAGAACATGTAACGACATGTATATTAACTATAGTCTTGTAGAACATTTAAAAACGACATGTATACACTATTACCTATAGGCTAGAGGAACATTAATGACAATTATATTACCCATAGTAGTGTAAAACATTTAACGACATGCATATTACAAATATTCTTGTAGAACATTTAACGACATGCATATTTCAAATAGACCTTTTGAACATTTAACGACATACACAGTATCCATAGTCTTGTAGAACATTTAACGACATGCAAATTACCCGTATTCGTGCAGAACATTTAACTAGATGCGTATTATCCGTAGTCGTGTAGAACATTTAACGACATGCATATTACAAATATTCTTGTAGAACATTTAACGACATGCATATTTCAAATAGACTTTTTGAACATTTAACGACATACACAGTATCCATAGTCTTGTAGAACATTTAACGACATGCAAATTACCCGTATTCGTGCAGAACATTTAACTAGATGCATATTATCCATAGTCTTGTAGAACATATAACGACATGCCTATTACGCATAGTTTAGTATAACATTTAACTAGATGCATATTATCCATAGTCTTGTAGAACATTTAACGACATGCAAATTACCCGTATTCGTGCAGAACATTTAACTAGATGCATATTATCCATAGTCTTGTAGAACATTTAACGACATGCATATTACCCATATTCGTGCAGAACATTTAACGGCATGCATATTACCCCTAGTCATACAGAACATAAAAGAATATATGTGTTAATACGTAAACATTTACAACAGTGTAAGGTAATTTGGTACTAGATATATAGAGAATATTATGTCAGTGCCTTTTACTATCAAGTTTATTAGGCGAGGCTTAGAAAAAGAAGAATGGCGAGGCTCTGCCGAGCCATTCTTCGTTTTCGTGCCGAGCCTAATAAACTTGATAGTAAAAGGCTCTGACATAATATTCTATTTATCATGTAGATTATCCAAATTTTCTGTATGAATTACTATTATTACCTATTTCTCAGAATGGTACGCTTATCGAGGACGCCGCCATGTTGTTGTTTTTTGTTTGTTATGACGTCTGGCAACGTTACGTGCATGACGTCAGATAACGTTACGTACAATAAAAACCGGGGGATTCCGCATTGATTTGCTTTATTTGCCGGTGAATATTAAAGCAAAATTTATTAGGTCACCCCTTTATTAGGCAGAAAAGTGCATATCTGCATGATAAATGTAAATCTAATGCTGCCTTAGCAACACTATCTGCTTTATCATTACCACGTATTCCTGCATGTCTTAGAAGCCGGCAGGAAAAAAATAACATTACCAGTTATAAAATAATTGTACAGTTATAAAGGTTGAAGTACAACTGGGTTATCATGTTTCATATTACCCAGGGCCTGACGAGAGAGAGAGATGAAAGGGAATCAGAAAAATTCCGAAATGGTCATTGTCACAAAATGATCTCAGGTAGCGCGTATTGGACGTACATAGCTCTTGTAAGTACTTGACGACATCTGTCAGTCACATGCTAATCCATTGTTCAGTTGAAATTTATTCACCATTTGCATGATATGTTCATGTACGACGGAAAAGCGATCAATTTTATAGGGTTGGTAGACGGAGTTAGGCAGAGCCGTTCAATAAGTTTATATGAGCGTTAATGCATGTAAAATTATAGGTATTTTACAATCTCTCTAAAGGGCAAAATTGTTTAAGGGTCCTTTCATGTAGATATGACAATTGCGTCTGTTGCCACGTGGGTCAGAGAATGAACTTGGGAAATGATAGGCGGAAGTTTGGACTTTTCCATTCGTGGCCGGGAATGTGAAAGATGCTTTGATTGGAGCAGTCGTTTGGAAAGGGTGAAATTCACAGTCAATATGTGGTCCGTATATCTATTTTATGAAATTTGATTGTATATTTGTATTCAGTGGGCGTCGCCATTTTGTTTCGTGATATTGTTACATCCGGTCAACTTGAACATGAATCTCAAAATAAACTTGATACAACTAGCGTCTGAAGTTAACTTTATTAGATATAATTAGTGTAATCGATCATTAATTGTAATACACGATTACATTGATAACGTTGTATGTTGGGTGCATTGGTTAACGGTGAAGGGATATGCATGTACTAGCGTCTGAAGTTAACTTTATTAGATATAATTAGTGTAATCGATCATTAATTGTAATACAAGATTAAGTAATAACGTTGTTTATTAGGTCCATTGGTTAACGGTGTTTAACGGTGAGATGATATATCTGTATACATACCGATGCGTATAAATGGTTTTGTAGAAACGTATACATTGCTACACAACATATAATTAGAGAGTGACTCACATATATTTACTAGATAACGATTTGTTTGTGTAACGATGATTGTATAAGAGTGTTGTGTTAATGAACCGACGTCTAAGCGTATTTATCATTACAGCCTAAGTCTAACGGAGTGGAGCTAAGCCTTTTGGGTGTGTAGGCCCTCTAGGTGATTCATCGGATAACGTAATGAGCGGGTGGAGACAGTCCCCGTACCTGGACACCATAGTCAGGTTCTCATAGGAGCAACAACCCGCGGGACATGTGGTGGGCCCGTCATCAGACCTCAAGACCTCAGTGGAGGAACTTCAACACACAACCTCGTTCGTCGCGTCATCAACCCTTATAGAAGACATTTTGATGACAATCAAGGTCAAACATAATTGTTGGTGTTTCCAATGTCCACTGTGGAAGTTATGGTACTTTGTACTTGGCAATCAAATATAGGTCGATTTCGAGATCTCTTAACTTCGGTTTAATACAATTTGCGTGATAAATTTAAATTGTGTTGGAATAGTATACGTTTTTTCCGGCGTTGTTATCATACCGTATTACAGAACATGTTGGAATATAAATGATATTGTGTAGCTTTATAAGAAATGATTTGGAAAATATATAATATGACGCAATCTAGTAATGTCTCACTGAGAAACTTCGAACTTCATCATTCTTATAAGTACAGCAGAAAAATAGAAATTAATGGACAATTTTCGCCATAAAATACTCTTTTTCAACAAACAAAAAGTGCCTACATTTTATAATAGACACGGCATTCTGATTAGTGGTATTAAACCTATAGTGCCGTTTTGTTGTACATTAGCGGAAATAAAGAAAATTGAAAAATAAAGGTTTGTCCGTTTATGTTTGAATCTTCGGGTTTGTCTTTTTTTTTGCATCATCATTGACGTTTATTGGTTTGCATCATCAGGTTTGTCCGTGTATTGGTTTGCATCATCAGGTTTGTCCGTTTATAGGTTTGCATCTTCAGGTTTGTCCGTGTATTGGTTTGCATCTTCAGGTTTGTCCGTTTATATGTTTGTATCTTCAGGTTTGTCCGTTTATTGGTTTGCATCTTCAGGTTTGTCCGTTTATTGGTTTGCATCATCAGGTTTGTCCGTTTATTGGTTTGCATCATCAGGTGTGTCCATTTATAGGTTTGCATCTTCAGGTTTGTCCGTTTATTGGTTTGCATCTTCAGGTTTGTCCGTTTATTGGTTTGTATCATCAGGTGTGTCCGTTTTGAGGTTTGCATCTTCAGGTTTGTCCGTTTATATGTTTGCATCTTCAGGTTTGTCCGTTTATAGGTTTGCATCTTCAGGTTTGTCCGTTTATTGGTTTGCATCATCAGGTTTGTCCGTTTATTGGTTTGCATCATCAGGTTTGTCCGTTTATAGGTTTGCATCTTCAGGTTTGTCCGTTTATAGGTTTGCATCCTCAGGTTTGTCCGTTTATAGGTTTGCATCCTCAGGTTTGTCCGTTTATAGGTTTGCATCTTCAGGTTTGTCCGTTTATAGGTTTGCATCTTCAGGTTTGTCCGTTTATTGGTTTGCATCATCAGGTTTGTCCGTTTATAGGTTTGCATCATCAGGTTTGTCCGTTTATAGGTTTTCATCTTCAGGTTTGTCCGTTTATTGGTTTGCATCTTCAGGTTTGTCCGTTTATTGGTTTGCATCATCAGGTTTGTCCGTTTATAAGTTTGCATCTTCAGGTTTGTCCGTTTATAGGTTTGCATCTTCAGGTGTGTCCGTTTATTGGTTTGCATCTTCAGGTTTGTCCGTTTACTGGTTTGCATCTTCAGGTTTGTCCGTTTATTGGTTTGCATCATCAGGTTTGTCCGTTTATTTTGGTTTGCATCATCAGGTTTGTCCGTTTATAGGTTTGCATCTTCAGGTTTGTCCGTTTATAGGTTTGCATCATCAAGTGTGTCCGTTTATAGGTTTGCATCTTCAGGTTTGTCCGTTTATTGGTCTGCATCTTCAGGTTTGTCCGTTTATAGGTTTGCATCTTCAGGTTTGTCCGTTTATTGGTTTGCATCATCAGGTTTGTCCGTTTATAGGTTTGCATCATCAGGTGTGTCCGCTTATAGGTTTGCATTTTCAGGTTTGTCCGTTTATTGGTTTGCATCTTCAGGTTTGTCCGTTTATTGGTTTGCATCATCAGGTTTGTCCGTTTATAGGTTTGCATTGTCAGGTAAGCGCTTCCGTGGCCGGAATGGTAACTGCGTTTGAAACCATCTCACCTCTCACCACTGCGAGTTCGAATCCCAATCGGTGAGCAAGTGTCGATTCGTACAGATGGCGGGAAGTATACAGTACTGGTTCTACCTAGGTAAACATGGGTGGTCAACCTCGGCCACGAACAAAATCGACGTCATCTATAGCCTAACATCTGCTGATACCATTCAACCAACCAAGCAGCATCACATTCGTCCGATCAGGTTTGTCCATTTATAGGTTTGTACGTTTATATAATTGCATCATCAGTGGTGTCCGTTTGTAGGTTTGCATCGTCAGGTGAGTCCATTTATGTGTTTACATCATCCGGTTTGTCCGTTTAAAGGTTTGCATCATCAGACTTGTCCGTTCATAAGATCGAATTATCAGATTTGTCCGATTGGGTTTGGTCATTTATACGTTTGCATCATCAGGTTTATCCTTTTATATGTTTGCATCATCAGGTTTGTCCATTTATAGGTTTTGCATCATCAGGTGTGTCCGTTTATATGTTTTCATCATGAGGGTTTGTCCGATCGGGTTTGTTTATTTATAGGTTTGCATCATCAGGTATGTCCGTTTATAGGTTTGCATTATCAGATTTGCCCATTTATAGATTTTACATCATCGGGTGTGTCCGTTTATATGTTTTCGTCATCAGGTTTGTCCGATCGGGTTTGTTCATTTATAGGTTTGCATCATCAGGTTTGTCCGTTTAGAGGGTTGCATCATCAGATTCACCACACTCTTAATGATGTGTTTATCTGTTTTCTTTGTGTGGATATCTTTTACGGATTTTCAAAGATCACTTGACGTGTTCGGTAAGGTATAATAAAAGCCGCGCCGTTTGTGAGCTTAATTAATTACGCCTTATTTGATGGTGATAAAAAACGTTTGATAAAACTTTATAAAATCGTTTTTGCAACCAATAACTCTATTAAATTATTTTAAATCCCTTTCCATCATTTCGACGGGTCGTTGATCAGTAATAAGATGTTATCAGAATCAGGAAATTCTCTTTATTCATGCAAAATTAAGCCTAGGGCTTCGTAATTCAACGTGTCTTTGAATTTACGAGAGGTCGTGTAATAGCGGTGACTTATTATCGTGAAAAGTGAATAAGACAACTAGCGAATTGGATAAGACAACTGCCAGCAATGGTGCAGATATGATCTCAAACGTGCTTAAACATGTTAATATATGGAACAAGAGGGACCAAGTGGAGATAACTCACCAAGGAAGATTCAAGTATAAATAAATTTACAAAATGTATTTACAACAAGATGAATATCTATACAAATGAATATAAATGACAAAGTAGAAATATCAACGTTTTTAAAGCATTTTAAAATGAATTTCAATACACGTTAGATGGAATCCCTATTCACTTAATTACACATTAAACTGTTCGGTTTTAATCAGACTGAATATATATGTATGCTATATCACAGCTATTTTATATCTCAAAGCTATAGCTAGCCGAGTCATTCCAGTACAGTTCAGTGTCAGGCACTAATACTTTACTTCCGCGAATTCCACGTTACGCCCCTTATTAACGGTTGCTATTCGTCCCGGTACCATACATACTTCCGGTGACGTACTTCCCACGCGACGCCCACTCGCATGATCCCTTTCCGGCGATGGCGTGGCTACCGCCTAGTCTGTCGCTCAAATAGCGAATAATGTAGTTCCCGCGTCCTATGACGGCGTTCCCCACATACGACCCCGTAGACCATGCTCCCGACAATACGCTCAATACGCTCTATACGCTCTACCTACCCTCCTAGCGTATACGGCCCTGCCGTTACTGGTATAAGTCACTACTACCCCGAAGAATGGTTTGCTATCCTGTGTCAATGTCTTATGATTTCGACACCAATTTAAACAGTCCCTACACGGGGACCAGATTATAAGAATCTTTCATGGATATCCGGTGAAGATAGGGAATACCAACCCGAGGTAGAAGTGTTTTATCGGAACCGAGGCTCTGCCGAGGTTCCAATAAAAACACTTATACCGAGGGTTGGAATTCCCTGTCTGAACCGAATACCCATGATAGATTCTTTTTCTTGCATATCAGAGACATGTTGTGCGTTGACGCCGCCAGCTACTTACGTTTTGCATGTTTTCCTGCATAGCGGATGTTGGCGCGCGTGAATTTTATCTCGACCCTAGGGTGAGATGGATATATCTAGCCCCGGTAAAATGACGGATTATAAGAATCTTTCATGTGTATCCGGTGAAGATAGGGAATTCCAACCCGAGCTATACGTGTTTTTATCGGAACCGAGGCTCTGCCGAGGTTCCGATTAAAACACTTATACCGAGGGTTGGAATTCCCTATTTGAACCGAATACCCATGATAGATTCTTTTTCTTGCATATCAGAGACATGTTGTGCGTTGACGCCGCCAGCTACGAACGTTTTGCATGTTTTTCTGCATACCGGATGTTGCGCGCGTGACTTTTATCTCGACCCTACGGTGAGATTTAAATATCTAGCCCCGGTAAAATGACGGATTTCCTTGTCCGGTATGCAAGAATATGAGAATCTTACATGGGTATCCGGTTCAGATAGAGAATTCCAATCTGTGGTAAAAATGTTTTTATCGGAACCGAGGCTCTGCCGAGGTTCCGGTTAAAACACTTATACCGAGGGTTGGAATTCCCTATCTGAACCGAATACCCATGATAGATTCTTTTTCTTGCATATCAGAGACATGTTGTGCGTTGACGCCGCCAGCTACTAACGTGTTGCATGTTTTCTTGCATACCGGATGTTGGCGCGCACGAATTGTATCTCGACCATAGGGTAAGATGGAAAATTCTTGCATACCGGACAAGGATATCCATCAGTTTACCGGGGCTAGATATTTCCATCTCACCCTAGGGTCGAGATAAAATTCACGCGCGCCAACATCCGGTATGCAGGTATGCAGGAAAACATGCAAAATGTTAATAGCTGGCGGCGTCAACGCACAACATGTCTCTGATATGTAAGAAAAAGAATCTATCATGGGTATTCGGTTCAGATATGGAATTCCAACCCTCGGTATAAACGTTTTAATCGGAACCTCGGCAGAGCCTCGGTTTCGATAAAATCACTTATACCTCGGGTTGGAATTCCCTATCTTCACCGGATACCCATGAAAGATTCTGATAATCTAGCCCCGGTAAAATGACTATCCTTGTCCGGTATGCAAAAATGAACGTAGTTTTGAACTCTAACTTATATAAGCAATCTTTAGCCCGTACTGGTAAATATTGGCAAATGTGCCTGTAAAATCATAACTTTCTTAATACTTGATGGATTTTTAATGAAATAAAAGCCAAAACAATAGAATAAATCTAGCAAAAGATCATTTATTAGATAGACGCATCGATTAAAAGTGACCCGCTTGGCAAAAATCTATCAAAATTCCTATTCAAAATCCGGGACAATGAGGCCCCGACAAACACAGTTAAAAACTCTAAGTAATATATACAGTAATTGTGTTACAATACATGTATTGTCAAAGATCATGCTTTAAATGGTATTTTAAAAAACAAACCAAACGCTGATTTTGTCCAGAGATATGTCTCTATAGAAACAATAAAATTCGACAAAAAAACACATTTTTTTTCGACATATTAGACGAATTAAAGACATAACAACTTCAACTTTTGCATAGAGTAGACACGTTTAGTCTTAAAACGCAATGTAGAAGAAGAAGAATGGTTTATTTAAAATTCAACTGACATCTGCCCGTGAGGCACAGTCACGATAATACACTAATGACAGTGATTCTTTAAGACATAAAACAGCAAATATACACAGTAGTGACATTACAATAGCTGTGTAAGCATATCTCAATGAATAATATTATGAACTTCTATCGTGGAGAAGGTGGTCATTAGTGTAATATCAGATATATATGGAAGAAGGTGAAATGGTTTTCTTGTGTATAAGGCATTTGCCATTGTGGAGACAATACACCCAATTAGAAATTATACCTAACCGGAAGAGTGGAATAAAATGTGATGTAAGCTTTTCTTTCTGTACTGAATCACTATGGAAATGGTGTTTTTCATGTTTGTCAGCAAGAATGGGGAACATCAGAAGTACTGTTAAATAAAAATGTTATTGGGCTAACATTATTTCTTCATCAATTATTTCATTTATTTAAATGCATTTGGAAAAAAAAAATCAAAAAGAAATCATTCTGTCCGTCTCCGTAAGGCAGGCGCGCGCTCTCGTCTTTGGTTGTGAACAGCTCTGTAAAATGTCACGGAGTAGTATGTGTTTTGTGAGAAATTAATAAGTCCTAGATTCAATCTCACTGGCTGTGGATGCAGTTGATGTAAAATCATTGCATAACGTGTCGTTATTTGTGACAATTCTGTACGTGAAGCCAATGGGAATTGATTTGGGTGTATCGTCCCTATAGGACGAGACTATTTGAATCCACCGTTACGGTGAAATGTAAGTATCACGTTTTATCTTTTAGACTAGTATAAAGGTAATGCAGAAAACGTACCAACACTTCATACCTCCTTACCTTTAATTTAATAAATGGTAAAAAGCCGGTGTGACATTACTACTCGTACACGTAGTGGTACACAAATAAAGAAATAAACCACATGTACAAGAGATGTTAAACTTATAGCGTAACACTTTCATTTTGTAACTGAATCAAAACTCTTGAAATTCTAGCCAAATATTGTTATGTTAATGTCAATGATTCCTTCAATATAAAACATTATGACAAGAACTATAATGTGCTTCCTAATTTGGCGTATTTTTTGAAAAAGGTTAGAGAATGATGTTTTGAAGCAAAAATCTTCAATTATAAAAATAACTGCAATACAAATTTAACAAAAAAAGGGCTAATAAATTGTCGTTTAAGGTTATAGTAGTTTGACGTGTGTGAAAGAAAAAATGTGTAATATGCATTATTTTGCTATTGTTCGGTTTTAACGATTTCAGCGAAAATTAACGTGAAATTCGAATTTGAAAATTATTAAATTTATGAAAACTTCTATTTCAAAACATCAGCTGCAGGCATTGTAATGATTTCTTATAAGACAAGAAATAAAACATATATAACTTGAGATTTAGTGGCAAAACACACACATTTGCAAATAATAATGAAAAATATATACTTTTTTTTTACCAAAGATATCTTTATATGGTATGTTATAATAAAGCATCAATAACTATTAATTTTTTGTATAACAAATTAAAATATGAAGAAAATGCTTATTTTGGTCAATTAATAAATCATCGGTATCATACGAGAAAACTGTCCTATTATTTGTAAATGTCTTAATATTGTGATAAAATTCGAACTTTTAATTCAACATTTATATTTTTGTCTTAAAATAACACATAAGATCATATATAAATTGCAAAGTTGAACACAGTTTTAAACAATTATGATATGCATTTAGCGGAATTATTTGATTTAAGGTAAAACTCAACGGCAATAGAAACATATAGGTTTAAAATTGGTAAATAGTATGTACCTAATGCAAAATGTAAATTAAAGCGAACCGCGTGAACCTGGAGATTATTTTTGAATGCATACGTTTTAAATGAAAGTTTCGAGGGCTGGCGTGGCGCAGTCGGTAGCGCGGCGGATTTGTAACCGGAGGCCCCGGGTTCAATCCTCCGTGGTGCCACTGAGTTCCGTCGGTGAAGACACTTTTCCTTAGCCTCGTCCGTCGGATGGGGACGTAAACAGGGCGGTCCCGTGTATCGGTCTATCCTCCGAGCACGTTAAAGAACCATAGGAATCTATTCGATAATAAGAGTAGGGCAGGTTCCCGGATTCCTATGTATCCTTCCCAGCTCTCTGGGGCGGCTCTAAATAACCTATACTGTGTTGATGAGCCGTTAAACAACATTCAATTCAATTCACATATTTAATGCATTTTTTTATGATAAACACTTCCGCTGAATTATAACATCTTAAACGAAAGTGTTAACGTTATTAAGTTGAACACATCTTGTAGAATGTGTTGTAACTATGTTTGAGTTTTTCTTATAACATGATATACCGGTTTTAAAGGGGGTACATCAGGCTTTTGTCAGCGTCTAGAAGTCTGACTTAAAAGTGAAAACTACACTAATATTGTCTATTCTCATTGGTCTAAATATCATGAATGAGCCTAAAAATTACACATTATTTACACAAATATCAACTTTGCACAGAAATATGTGTTATCCTAGGTTACGCACCAGGGTTAGTGTAAGCATGTCACGCCTGATTCCGTTCAAACATGGTGAACAATACGGTGTTATCACTATATTTTGCTGAGATTTTCGAGATTTTATATTCTTCAAGAGAAAGCCCGATTTAACCCCTTTAAAACTGCAAAATTAGTAGTAGCCGCAGCAGAAGCAGAAGGCATTAGACACAGTAGTAGCAGCAACGGCTTCATCATCATCAGCAGCAGCAGCAGCAACAGTAGTAGAAGTAACAGCATTATTAACAGCATTATTATTATTTTTTATTATTATTACTTATTATTAGTAGTAGTAGAAGCAGTAGCAGTAGCAGTAGCAGCAGCAGCAGCAGTAGCAGCAGCAGCAGCTGCAGCAGTAGTAGTAGCAGTAGCAGCCAGCAGTAGTAGCAGCAGTAGCAGCAGAAGCAGCAGCAGTAGCAGCAGTAGCAGCAGCAGCAGTAGCAGTAGCAGTCAGCAGTAGTAGCAGCAGTAGCAGCAGAAGCAGCAGCAGTAGCATCAGTAGCAGCAGCAGTAGCAGTAGCAGTAGCAGCAGTAGCAGCAGCAGTAGCAGTAGCAGCTGCAGCAGTAGTAGTAGCAGTAGCAGCAGCAGCAGCAGTAGTAGCAGCAGTAGCAGCAGAAGCAGCAGCAGTAGCAGCAGTAGCAGCAGTAGCAGCAGCAGTAGCAGCAGTAGCAGCAGTAGCAGCAGCAGTAGCAGCAGTAGCAGCAGTAGCAGCAGTAGCAGTAGCAGCAGCAGCAGTAGAAGAAGTAGGATGAGGAGGAGCAGCATCAGCAGTAGCAGCAGTAGCAGTAGCAGTAGCAGCAGTAGCAGCAGTAGCAGCAGTAGCAGTAGCAGTAGCAGCAGTAGCAGTAGCAGTAGCAGTAGCAGTAGCAGTAGCAGCAGTAGCAGCAGCAGTAGCAGTAGCAGCAGTAGCAGCAGTAGCAGTAGCAGCAGTAGCAGTAGCAGTAGCAGTAGCAGTAGCAGTAGCAGCAGTAGCAGCAGCAGTAGCAGTAGCAGTAGCAGCAGTAGCAGTAGCAGTAGCAGTAGCAGTAGCAGCAGTAGCAGCAGCAGTAGCAGTAGCAGCAGTAGCAGCAGTAGCAGCAGTAGCAGTAGCAGTAGCAGCAGTAGCAGTAGCAGTAGCAGTAGCAGTAGCAGTAGCAGCAGTAGCAGCAGCAGTAGCAGTAGCAGTAGCAGCAGTAGCAGTAGCAGTAGCAGTAGCAGCAGTAGCAGTAGCAGTAGCAGTAGCAGTAGCAGTAGCAGTAGCAGTAGCAGTAGCAGTAGCAGCAGCAGTAGCAGTAGCAGTAGCAGTAGCAGCAGAAGCAGCAGCAGTAGCAGCAGTAGCAGTAGCAGTAGCAGCAGCAGCAGTAGAAGCAGCAGCAGTAGCATCAGTAGCAGCAGCAGTAGCAGCAGAAGCAGCAGCAGTAGCAGCAGTAGCAGTAGCAGTAGCAGCAGCAGCAGTAGAAGCAGCAGCAGTAGCATCAGTAGCAGTAGCAGCAGTAGAAGAAGTAGGATGAGGAGGAGCAGCATCAGCAGCAGCAACATCCATATTCGTACTAGAGCCTAATCAGCGAGCTCAGCGAGCTAGCTTTATGAAAGGAAGTATCAATATTTGTAGAATCCGATTAACTTGTGTTTGCCCCCGGTTCTGTTACACGTAGTTGTGGTGACGAACTAGCAACCGGTATTTTTTTAAGATGACTTTATTAAATACTTAATTAAAGTCTATTGAACCAAGAAATGTGCAATTCCGGCGTTTTCGTTGTATTGATACGGTAATCAGAGGTGCTAAGAGAAACCCGAGAAAGAATTGAATTTCTGTTTGTAAACTTGAGAAAATATCAAACAAGGTTGTTTGATTTTCGAGACTTTTTGTTTGAAGTTTTATTGAACAGCGGATTTGTGCCCATGGCCATTTTTGTTTCAAATACTGCACCTGCATATGTCTATAAATTGATTACGTAACCAGGGTGATAGCCAGACGCATGTATCTAAATAATGCCAGTTTGAAATATAAAACATTTTCAACCGTGTATAATACTTGCCCTGAGAATCATAAACTATCAAATGAGGGAAGAAATTGTTTGATTTTGCAGCAACTTCTTAAGGGCTTCGGTTTTACAATGTTTTCAGTGACTGTAATCTGGGCGACCGCAGATTTAACGTTTGAATAACACACTGTACAGGTGACGACGATGTGTTCCATCCAAACTTAAATAGGAGTTTTTCATTCTCTACACGTGCGTATTTATTGCAATTTCAGACTAACATAACAGATAGCTGACTTTTCTATTCTGAAAATCCGAAAAAAACTCAGCTTCTGTCAAAATTTGGTCAGGTTGTATTTGTGTGTAAAAAAACGGTACGGGTACTGTAACATTGGATATCGCCTGCTCGATAGTTCCTTATTGTCGAATCTACAAGTAACACTTTCTTTTTTTGATTAAACGTGTCTCACCAGGGATTATCAGGGTTTGTTTGTGTATGGATGTGTTAAAGGCGCACACAGCAATCTTGAGTTTTATTCAAACATTAAAATGTGCTCCTCGATTTACTTATCCTGCGCCATTTTGACTTTAAAACTACATGCATATAATTAAATAAAAAACTGAAATTTCAATTTTCTTCAATATTTTACCAAATTTTTAAAAATATTATTGGTGCAATACATGTATTATAAAAAGTTAGTAATATGTAAAAATAATTTGCTTCGAACTATTCTAACAATTAATATTAATGATTGATGCAAGTTAAGAGAAAAACTAACGGGACGCCGTGAGTTTTTAAAAAATCATGATTGCCGTGTGTCCCTTTAAAGAGTGTATAAATCAGACACCCGGCATTCTTAAAGTTTTTATCAAGTATTACAATTAAGCACAGACCTAATATTAATATGTCTGTGAATTATGTAATTCAATTCATGATTTATTAATCCAGTATCATTTTGACTTTAAACCAGCTATCATATAATTAAATAAACTTCTGAGATTTCAGGTTTCTTATTATTTTAGCATTGTTTTAAATATAGTATTGGTGCAAGATAAAAGGAAAGAGAGTAATATACGAAACACTTGCTTTATCATTACGTGGTCCGAGTATTAACTTTCATACCCCATCCATCCAACCCCTTCTCCAAGAAGCGAACAAGGGGTTTACTGGGGTATGAAATAAAACCTTAATTTCGGCTTAAAAAGTTTACATATTGTGTGTGTAAAATTAAAACATTTAGTAGGTAATTTTAAACAAGTTAATGCATTTGTTTTAGTAAAAAATATGTTTAAAACGTGTTTTATTGTCGAAATATCCGTTATAAAATCCTGCTAATATAAGCTTTCCCATCGCTTAATGGAATTAAGGCGGGGCCACGTAATGATTCCTGTCTTAATATCAATATAATGATAGAACAAATCGAGGATTCAGTGCAAAACTATTGTATCCCCTTCTTTATTCATATGTAGTTACAATAGTTTTGCGCTGACCCTTCGAAATGGAAGTTACTAACGGGACGCAGTAGGTTTTAACTAAAGCAAGATTGTCGTGTGCCCCTTTAATTCATACAATGCTTATTATTAAGGTTTTAGTCATTCTTTTATTGTGTGATCTAGATACACATTTACTGAATGTATTATTATTTACAACTGTTAGAATAAGACTCATATGAACTAATATTTATGATTTAACATTCAAATCTGGCCGAGTCGTCGAGTTTTCGAGACTAAACATTTTCATAAACAATAAATAAACCAAAGGTAACATGCAGTTCAATTTAATACATATGCACGTTTCATATGGAACATAAGCACATAATGATGGGTTTAGTTTGTATTTGGATCAAAAGCATTCACTCTTCCAGATCGCATCCAGTTCCTTTAAAAGGACACAGGGCAACATTAAGGTTTTATGAAGCATAAAAGCAGCACCTTGATTTGTTAATCCAGCATCATTTGACTTAAAACCTGGTTGCATATATTTAAACAAGATTTCTGGGTTTTCCAATTTTCCGGGTTAAATCCTCCGTGGTGCCACTGAGTTTCTCGGTGTGTTCTTGGGCAAGACACTTTCTCTTAGCCTCGTCCGTTGGATGGGGGCGTAAACCGGGCGTCCCGTGTATCGGCTATCCTCCGAGCACGTTAAAGAACCATAGAAATCTATTCGATAAGAGTAGGGCACGGTTCCCGGATTCCTATGTATCCTTCCCCTCTCTCTGGGGCGGCTCTAAATAGCATATACTGTGTTGATGAGCCGTTAAACAACATTCAATTTAATTCATTTTTCCAAAAAAAATAATAATAAAAGATAAATAAATAAATAAATGAATAAATAAATAAATAAATAAATTAAATAAATAAAAAAAAAAATAAAAAAAAAAAAAAATAAAAAATAAATAAATAAATAAATAAATAAATAAATAATAAATAAATAAATAAATAAATAAATAAATAAATAAAAATAAAATTAAATTAAAAAATATAAACAATAAAAGAAAAAAAGAAAAAAACAATTATCTTTTAGCTATTCTAATAAGTGATATTATTGATTGTAAGTTGTGTAGAACAAACAAACGGAAAACATCGATTTTTCAAAAAATCAAGTTTACCATGACTCCCTTTAAACATTGTGATAATATCACAGGCTTGCTGGTGTCGACATTAACCGGTTCTTACCAAATGCACTATAGAATAGCCGTACATAATGTCGTTTCGTTAGTAGAGCTTGAATTACTATACATTATATGGATATTTGCTTTACGAATAAGAAATAGGAAACCATTTATTTTCCCTTCTTGGAATAAAGAAGCAAATAGGAAATAGGGAACCATTCCTAATTCCGTTGTTAGAATACAAATTATGGAATCATTTCTTATCTAATTTACGAATAAAGAATTCGTTCATATACTGACTGTGAACGCTGTTTCATATAATGTTTCGGTAGCCTTTACTTAGTCGTTACTATTTATGAAATATCTTTCTATTATATTTAAAGGTAGAGAATTATCAGATCGACAAATAACAATGAAGAAGAAGATATCAAAATTATGTTTCATCACCCAGGGATCGTGATATCCCAACCAGGGCTGAGTTTGGATTAATTATCCAAATATTTAGAAATATGTCCCAACTACTATCTGAATCCATATGCATAGCTATAAGTAAAATAAAAAACACCTACCGTTTCGTACGCGTTTAAACATATGAACCGATTTAGAACTTTCCGACTTTGCGATTGCCGGTTATACAGTGTGTAACTGTCCTCAGCTAAGATATGGGGCTGCCGTGGCCCAGTTGATAGCACGGTGGACTTGAACCGAAGGACCAAGGTTCAAGCCGAACTTTTGTCACTGAATTTCGTCGGTGTGTTCTAGGGCAAGATACTTTACCGTAGCCTCGTTTTTCGGATGAGGACGAAACACTCCCGGTATCTGAGCCTTTCCTCCGATTACGTTAAAGAACCATATAAATATATTCCATAGTTAGAGTAGGGCAGGTTGCCGGATTCCTATGTCTCATTCTCTTCTCTCTGGGGCGGCTCTAAATCACTTATATTATGTGGATGAGACGTTAAACAACATTGAATTCAAATCGGATAAGACTTAAAACCGAAGTAGATGTCGCTAAACTGCTCAGTGCAAAAAGTGGACGATAAGTAAAGGCTTATATAAATTAAACTCTTGATGCAATCTTCAAGAGGAGTATGCCACTTTAATAGTGTTTGTTTTAATCTTAACTTCATGTTATTGATATTAAAGTGATACATGGCAATCTTGAATTATTTTTTTTAAACTCGAGACGTGTTAGTTTTCGTTAACTTGCATATTTGCAAATTATTCTGCATATTCCTAATTGTTCATTATGTTGTACAATAATATGTTTAAAGTTAAAGGGACACACGGCAATCTTGATTTTTAACTCGCGGCGTCCCTTTAGTTTTCTTCAAAACTTGCATTTGTTCAATCATTAACTAATTATACGAATGGTATAAAGCAATTGTTTTTGCATATTACTAACTGTTGATTATATTGCACCAATAATATGTTTAAAGTTAAAGGGACACACGGCAATCTTAAAAAATCGAGGCGTCCCGTTAGTTTTTCTTCATGTTCAATCATTACAGTAGCTATCCCGCCAACAACAGTCAGATTTTACAACAAATGTACACCGTCTCTTAACCTACTTACGACAAGGTATATACAACATTTTTACCTATTTTGAGAATCCAAACTCTATAGAAACAGTATCAACCTCTTTAACCAGCCAGACCAAGCTACGAAACTGAAGCGTCGAATTAAGAGTTACCAACTCACATTAATTTTACGCTTATTCAATCACGGGACTTTTGAAAACCGTTGAATATATAAACCCATACTTTTAATCGGCACATATACATTATTATATCACCCGAACACCTGGCTAAAGTTTTGATAAACGGTTTTATAGTGCAATTTTGCCGTTATTTGGAGGGTTAGGTTCTTTAATAAATATAAGAATAGTATAAATCAATTGTTTCTGTACATTACTAACTGTTGACTATACTGCACCAATAATATATGTAAACCTATGAAAGAAAAAAAATGAAAAAAATGAAGAGTCAAAATTTTATATAATTCTATGCAAGCATGTTTAAAGTTAAAATGATACTCTATTTATAAATCGAGACTATGGTTTTAATGCTTAATAAAAAACTGCAAGATTGCCGCTCCCGTTTTAAGTAGAATAGCAAACAAAAATGAAAAACAAACAAACGCAAAACAACAATTTTTTTAATTATTTTATTATATGCAAGCAGAGTGAAGTAAAAAGGTTACTGGATTAATAAAACGAGAATATAATTTTAATGCTAGAAATATTCTTCGAGATAGTCGTGTACGACATAGTCGTGTATCCCCGTCGTGTATCCCCGTAAAGTTTTGGAATAACCTTTCAAGATGTTTTAAGCTATAGACTGGAGCTCGGACTAGACGCTTTAAAATAACTTACACGAAGGCATCCCTTAGGGTATTGCCACAAATCGATTACATATAGTATTGTGTACAAACATATTTACCTTTTTCTTTTAAATTGACAATTAACATACGCTGTTGTTAATGTCGTGTTGTCGTCAAATAAAGGGTCGCGTTACAAAGGCTTTCTCATTCATTACGCTTTATTTGAAAATAAATATTCTTTGTTACATTATATTGTCATTTCGGTAAATATTCAGCAAACAGGATAATATCAGCATATTACATGAAATTGAGTGTTGTCATTGCGTATAGACCTATAATTGATTTGAATTGGATTTTATAGTTACATCAACAGCTGGTGAGTTCCAGCTTCCATTGGAGGAGGAAAACCCCAGGTGCCCCTCCGGGCAATTTTCGTGCACGGGCGGGCGGGCATCTGGTTGGTACCACCGACGCTCCGGAAGCTAGCTGGATAGCTTCCTCGCATACAGATTCCTAGGCACATCAGGTGAGGGGTGAGGGGCAAGTGATTTCAAGTCAGAGACTCTAACCACTCGGCCACGGACGCCCCAACCTATAACTGAACAAGGCCCTCGAACTATATATTTTTTATATTATCTATGGCTGTAATGTGGGGTGTGGGGGGTTGTGGGGGGGGGGGTGAGGGGGGTGGTGGAATATGAACAAATGAATTGAATGAATTGGATAGTCGCACCAACGGTAATATGGCGACTTTTAGTGCACGGGTGAGCGCCCGAGTAGAACCACCGACGTTCCGCAAGCTAGCAGGATAGCTTCCTCATAATTATAAAGATTCCTTATACACTCAAGAGATATGAAAACGCAACACTGGAATTTCCGCTATGAATTGTATATACTGCACACTTAATTGCACATAATATTCCAAAGAAATCCCAAGATGTTTTGTAAAAACAAAGTTGCAGATAAATAGAGAAAGGACACAACTGTGATGTTGTAGACGTTTTAATCACACTACACCATGTAACAAGAACTTCATAAATGTTGAAGTTGCTCTTTGAAAAACCGAGCTAGTTCAGTACTGTATTTAACGTAAATAGTTTCCAAAATGTTCATCCTAAGTTTGCTCACATGCTTGAGCCAAACGCGTACTCTGTCAATAATGAAACTTTGAAGGAATTCTGTTTGCTGTATTATTTGTTGTTTTAGTATTTTTTTCAAAAGGAAAGGTCTTACTTAGCCATGTTCCATTCGATTAAAAGCAGCATATTGTACATACAATATATAGCGGAAATTCCCGTGTTGCGTTTTCATATCTCTTGAGTGTATTAATAACATGTATTATCCAGCAGTTAAATACGCTCTATATATAAGTATATGTGTCATAGCAAAAAGTAAAACGCACAGGTTAATATTATTTTACGCCATGAGTAAAACGCTCGGGTTAATATCATCTTACAATGCCATTAACAAAACCCACGTGTTAATATTAACTTACCCTTTCATTAGTACAACGTGCAGGTTAATAGGATCTTACAATGCCATTAGTACAACGCGCAGGTTATAATATCTTACAATGCCATTAGTACACCGCGCAGGTTAATATCATCTTAGCCTGCCATTAGTACAACGCGCATGTTAATATTGTCTTAAAATGCCGTCAGTACACCGCGCTGGTTAATATTATCTTAGCCTACCATTAGCACAACGCGCAGGTTAATATTATCTTAAAATGCCATAAGTACATCGCGCAGGTTAATATGTTCTTGCATACTGGATAAGGATATCAGCATTTTACATTGGTGCAAAGCCTGATCTTACACATGGGGGAAGATAAAGGTCACGCTCATCAATAATGACGTCAATAACGCTAACAGATGCATGACGCCATTGTGTAAAAATAACATGTAAGACGACTTAGGCGTTATAGTTCTTGAACTGGCTGTAGACCCCGCTCCCCCCTATTGCTTCAATTTGATAAGTTTATGTTCAAACCAATTCGGGCCTGCACCTAATTTTCAAAAATCGAAAATTAAAAGGTAAAAAAATGCAATAAAAATGGGGAAGGTACCGAACCCATCCTTAAGATAAGTTAAACATCGGACCTATGCTGTCATTTGGGCCTAGCTACGCCCCTGCAGCCTACATTCTCAACAATTTCTCAAACTATTTATGCCAGTCGATTTCTTTCTTTCCCATCTTGGAACACTACTTGAAAGCACATGCAACAGCCAACAATTTAAAATGAAAGATCCTCTGTTTACAAAATCAGCAATGCGCTAAATAATAATATGTTCTCCAGTGTATTCGCACCAGCAAACGCGTCATTACGAGTACACATACAATACGTTATCGCAAATTGAACGCTGGTACACGACAGGCACGTTTGACAGGTCAGGTGTCACAGGATAACGGTTTACATGTCGTCTGTAATAATTATGATAAATGTACCATAATGAACAAGTGCTGACCACCGTGTGGGTAAGTATTAAAGGACAATCGGCAATCGTGATTTGTTTGTTTAATCTCTCATTAGTTTTTCTTTCTATATTACTTGAATATTTATTAATTTATAATATATTTATAATTAATACAATATTCAATGAATATTTGAATACTTCAATTCAAAATCCTTTTGCATAAACATAAAACATATAGAAGACAATAATGAAGAAAAAATGAAAATGCCATATTTTGTTTTATAATTTATTTATTTATATACAAGCAACTGTAAAGTTAGATAATCGATTTTTTATTTTTTTTTTATAAAATTGTTCGACAAGTTTTTTTTAAAGATTTTAAGGCAAACCACTATTGTTCACATACGTAAGGGATGCCTGTGCATTAGCATTACAACTCAACTAAACTGTTCACTTCGTTACAAAAGTGAAAAAACTTAAAGAAACTATTCATTCATTGCTACCAGACCATGCGCATTTATGCAAACCATTACAGAGACGGTTGCCTTCGGTAGCCGAATAAGCCAACAATGAACCCGAGGAGAACATAACTGAATTGAATCGTTATTTAACAGCTCACAACACATTGTTTAGGTTATTTCGAGCCTGTCCAGAGAGTGGGGAAAGATAAATAGGGATCAGTGAACCGTGCCCTACCCATACTATTGAACAGTTCCCCATGGTTTTTAAGATGTTAAGATGGTATACTCCAATACACGGGACGCCTTACCGACAGACGAGGCTAGGGGAAGAAGGGACGTATCTTCCCTAAGGCTACACTGAAGTAACTAGGTCGAAGCCGTGATCGCCGGATTCAAGGTCGAACGATCCAATGGGCCACCGCAGCCCTTCGAGGAAAAACGAGAAAAAATCGTAAATCGCACAGTGTGCCACATATGCATATCCTATATGTCACATAATGGTAACACATATGTGCCACATATGTTTAGCCTATATATCTCAGACCACATAGGTTTAGCCTATATATATATCAGATGACTATAACATTGGTATAGGCTAAATGTATGGCACATAACGGTAACACACATGTGTCACATGGTCAACACGTATGTGTCACATAGTCTACATATGTGTGTCACATAGTCTACATATGCTTGTCACATAACGGTAACACACGTGTGCCAACATAGTCTACAGATGTGTGTCATATTGTCAACATATATGTGTCACATAGTCAATATATATGTGTAACATAGTCTACATATGTGTGTCACATAACGGTAACACACGTGTGCCACATATAGGTTTAGCTACATATATTTCACATGATGGTAATACATATTAAAACAAGTTCTTAGAAAAGTGATATCAGGTAGTATACATGTACTGAAAATACTGCCTTCAATGGATGCGTGTTACACTTGTCAGCAAGTTCTGAGGCGTGTGTGTGTACAAGCGCTTATTTATCCTCGCTGTATTGTACTAAGCATTTTAGCCATAAGGCCTTGGTTTAAAGTCTCATCAGAAGGACTGGTAAGGTAGGAAATACTGTTTAAACATTTCGATAATTAACCCAAATTCGGTCCTGGCTGGGATGAAAGCGCGATCCCCGTGTTATTAAGTTCTGAGGCATATCAGTCGTTAATAGTAGCACTCGCCAGTGAGGAGCTGTGGTGGTCGTAAATTAGTGGTACTGACCAGAAGGAGCCGCAAAGACTGACACAGCGACATAGTTGAGTGGATTCAATGATCGTAAATTAGCAACAGTGACCAGAAAGGAGCCACAATGACTGGCCGCCTGTCAAGTATAAAAGTTCGCATCTTCAGTGTAATAATTGTGACAATGTCACACTTCAACACAACGGCAAGTAACTTGATACATTACTCCAGAAACTGTTTACAAATTTGTTTTTTAAAGGCACACATGCCAATCTTAATTAAGTATCATTTCAGACTTTAAATACGCTCGCATATATTTAAATAAACAAGTAAGTAAATATGGAGTCTTCATTTTTTCCTTCGTTATTGTACCATCCGTTTAGATGTGAAACATAACCAACAATTTGTTGGTCACCTTTTCAATCCTTTTTGCTGATGCTTTCTTCCGCTTCCCCTCGCTCCGCCTTCCTGGAGCTCTGCTGTTGTCTCTCCTACTGAATGGATATCTAATGTGACATACTTTCTGTTGAAGAATCACTGTATGTTCTGTCCGACGACTCTCGCTGTTCACCCGCAAGTTCGCCTGATGTTTCTCTTTTTTCCTTTAGAGTAGACTATTTCTGGAACATTGCTGATATGTCATCTATTATATTCTGTTATTGTGAAGCAAGGTACTTCAGTCAAGCTACCCTGTCACTACTTGGCTACTGGCCACTACGTACTTCAGTCAAGCTACCCTGTCACTACTTGGCTACTGGCCACTCTACGTACTTCAGTCAAGCTACCCTGTCACTACTTGGCTACTGGCCACTACGTACTTCAGTCAAGCTACCCTGTCACTACTTGGCTACTGGCCACTACGTACTTCAGTCAAGCTACCCTGTCACTACTTGGCTACTGGCCACTACGTACTTCAGTCAAGCTACCCTGTCACTACTTGGCTACTGGCCACTACGTACTTCAGTCAAGCTACCCTGTCACTACTTGGCTACTGGCCACTACGTACTTCAGTCAAGCTACCCTGTCACTACTTGGCTACTGGCCACTACGTACTTCAGTCAAGCTACCCTGTCACTACTTGGCTACTGGCCACTACGTACTTCAGTCAAGCTACCCTGTCACTACTTGGCTACTGGCCACTACGTACTTCAGTCAAGCTACCCTGTCACTACTTGGCTACTGGCCACTACGTACTTCAGTCAAGCTACCCTGTCACTACTTGGCTACTGGCCACTACGTACTTCAGTCAAGCTACCCTGTCACTACTTGGCTACTGGCCACTACGTACTTCAGTCAAGCTACCCTGTCACTACTTGGCTACTGGCCACTACGTACTTCAGTGAAGCTACCCTGTCACTACTTG
>JAWPHD010019907.1:22500-25000 GCA_037043455.1 Cyrtodaria siliqua | reverse complement strand
TGTCTGTCTGTCTGTCTGTCTGTCTGTCTGGCCCTCTGTCTGTCTGTCTGTCTGTCTGTCTGTCTGTCTGTCTGTCTGTCTGTCTGTCCTGTCTGGGTCTCTGTCTGGCCCTCTGTCTGGCCCTCTGTCTGTCTGTCTGTCTGTCTGTCTGTCTGACTGTCTGGCCTGTCTGTCTGTCTGTCTGTCTGTCTGTCTGTCTGTCTGTCTGTCTGACTGTCTGTCTGTCTTGTATGTCTGCTGTCTGTCTGTCTGGCCTGTCTGGCTGTCTGGCTGTCTGTCTGTCTGTCTGTCTGTCTGTCTGTCTGTCTGGGTCTCTGTCTGGCCTGTCTGGCTCTCTGTCTGGCCCTCTGTCTGGCCCTCTGTCTGGCCCTCTGTCTGTCTGTCTGTCTGTCTGTCTGGCCTGTCTGGGTCTCTGTCTGGGTCTCTGCCTGGCCTGTCTGGGTCTCTGTCTGACTGTCTGTCTAGCCTGTCTGTCTGTCTGTCTGTCTGTCTGTCTGTCTGTCTGTCTGTCTGACTGTCTGTCTGTCTGTCTGTCTTGTATGTTTGTCTGTCTGTCTGTCTGGCCTGTCTGGCTGTCTGGTTGTCTGTCTGTCTGGCCTGTCTACCTGTCTGTCTGTCTGTCTTTCTGGGTCTCTGTCTGCCTGTCTGGCTCTCTGTCTGGCCCTCTGTCTGGCCCTCTATCTGTCTGTCTGTCTGGCCTGTCTGGGTCTCAGTCTGGCTCTCTGCCTGTCCTGTCTGGGTCTCTGTCTGCCTGTCTGTCTAGCCTGTCTGTCTGTCTGTCTGTCTGTCTGTCTGGCTGGATGGCTGGCCTGTCTGGGTCTCTGTCTGGGTCTCTGTCTGGCCTGTCTGTCTGTCTGTCTGTCTGTCTGTCTGTCTGTCTGTCTGTCTGTCTGTCTGTCAGTCTGTCTGTCTGGCCTGTCTGTCTGTCTGTCTGTCTGTCTGTCTGTCTGTCTGTCTGTCTGGCCTGTCTGTCTGTCTGTCTGTCTGTCTGTCTGTCTGTCTGTCTGTCTGTCTGTCTGTCTGTATGTCTGTCTGACTGTCTGTCTGTCTTGTATGTCTGTCTGTCTGTCTGTCTGGCCTGTCTGGCTGTCTGGCTGTCTGTCTGTCTGGCCTGTCTATCATTCTGTCTGTCTATCTGTCTGTCTGGGTCCCTGTCTGGCCTGTCTGGCTTTCTGTCTGGCCCTCTGTCTGGCCCTCTGTCTGGCCCTCTGTCTGGCCCTCTGTCTGGCCCTCTGTCTGGCCCTCTGTCTGGCCCTCTGTCTGTCTGTCTGTCTGGACTGTCTGGGTCTCTGTCTGGCTCTCTGCCTGGCCTGTCTGGGTCTCTGTCTGCCTGTCTGTCTAGCCTGTCTGTCTGTATGTCTGTCTGTCTGGCTGGCTGTCTGGCTGGCCTGTCTGGGTCTCTGTCTGGGTCTCTGTCTGGCCTGTCTGTCTGTCTGTCTGTCTGTCTGTCTGTCTGTCTGTCTGTCTGTCTGTCTGTCTGTCTGTCTGTCTGTCTGTCTGTCTGTCTGTCTGGCCCTCTGTCTGTCTGTCTGTCTGTCTGTCTGTCTGTCTGTCTGTCTGTCTGTCTGTCTGTCCTGTCTGGGTCTCTGTCTGGCCCTCTGTCTGGCCCTCTGTCTGTCTGTCTGTCTGTCTGTCTGTCTGACTGTCTGGCCTGTCTGTCTGTCTGTCTGTCTGTCTGTCTGTCTGTCTGTCTGTCTGTCTGTCTGTCTAACTGTCTGTCTGTCTTGTATGTCTGCTGTCTGTCTGTCTGGCCTGTCTGGCTGTCTGTCTGTCTGTCTGTCTGTCTGTCTGTCTGTCTGTCTGTCTGTCTGGGTCTCTGTCTGGCCTGTCTGGCTCTCTGTCTGGCCCTCTGTCTGGCCCTCTGTCTGGCCCTCTGTCTGTCTGTCTGTCTGTCTGTCTGGCCTGTCTGGGTCTCTGTCTGGGTCTCTGCCTGGCCTGTCTGGGTCTCTGTCTGACTGTCTGTCTAGCCTGTCTGTCTGTCTGTCTGTCTGTCTGTCTGTCTGTCTGTCTGACTGTCTGTCTGTCTGTCTGTCTTGTATGTTTGTCTGTCTGTCTGTCTGGCCTGTCTGGCTGTCTGGTTGTCTGTCTGTCTGGCCTGTCTACCTGTCTGTCTGTCTGTCTTTCTGGGTCTCTGTCTGCCTGTCTGGCTCTCTGTCTGGCCCTCTGTCTGGCCCTCTATCTGTCTGTCTGTCTGGCCTGTCTGGGTCTCAGTCTGGCTCTCTGCCTGTCCTGTCTGGGTCTCTGTCTGCCTGTCTGTCTAGCCTGTCTGTCTGTCTGTCTGTCTGTCTGTCTGGCTGGATGGCTGGCCTGTCTGGGTCTCTGTCTGGGTCTCTGTCTGGCCTGTCTGTCTGTCTGTCTGTCTGTCTGTCTGTCTGTCTGTCTGTCTGTCTGTCTGTCTGTCTGTCAGTCTGTCTGTCTGGCCTGTCTGTCTGTCTGTCTGTCTGTCTGTCTGTCTGTCTGTCTGTCTGTCTGTCTGTCTGTCTGTCTGTCTGGCCTGTCT
>JAWPHD010019907.1:0-7500 GCA_037043455.1 Cyrtodaria siliqua | reverse complement strand
ACGGAATATATATGCGTAAGAACGGAATATATATGTGTAAGAACTGAATATATATGTGTAAGAACTGAATATATATGTGTAAGAACTGAATATATATGTGTAAGAACTGAATATATATGTGTAAGATCGGAATATATATGCGTAAGAACGGAATATATATGCGTAAGAACGGAATATTATGCGTAAGAACGGAATATATATGCCTAAGAACTGAATATATATGCGTAAGAACGGAATATATATGTGCAAGAACTAAATATATATGTGTAAGAACGGAATATATATGCGTAAGAACGGAATATATATGCGTAAGAACGGAAAATATATGGGTAAGACTAAATTTATATCTGTAAGAACTGAATATATATGTGAAAGAACTGAATATATATGTGTAATACCTGAATATATATGTGTAAGAACTGAATATATATGCGTAAGAACTGAATATATATGTGTAAGAACTAAATATATATGTGTAAGGAATGAATATATATTTGTAAGAACTGAATATATATGTGTAAGAACTGAATATATATGCGTAAGAACGGAATATATACGTGTAAGAACTGAATATATAGATGTAAGAACTGAATATATATGTGTAAGAACTGAATAAATATGCGATCGGAATATATATGCGTAAGAACGGAATATATATGCGTAAGAACTGAATATATATGCGTAAGAACTGAATATATATGCCTAGGAACTGAATATATATATGTTAGAACTGAATATATATGTGTAAGAACTGAATATATATGTGTAAGAACTGAATATATATGCGTAAGAATGGAATATATATGCGTAAGAACGGAATATATATGCGTAAGAACGGAATATATATGCGTAAGAAAGGAATATATATGCTTAAGATCGGAATATATATGCGTAAGAACGGAATATATATGCGTAATAACTGAATATATATGTGTAAGAACTGAATATATATGCGTAAGTACTGAATATATATGTGTAAGAACTGAATATATATGTGTAAAAACTGAATATATATGTGTAAGAACTGAATATATATGTGTAAGAACTGAATATATATGCGTAAGAACTGAATATATATGCCTAGGAACTGAATATATATGCGTAAGAACGGAATATATATACGTAAGAACTGAATATATATGTGTAAGAACTGAATATATATGTGTAAGAACTGAATATATATGTGCAAGAACTAAATATATATGTGTAAGAACGGAATATATATGCGTAAGAACGGAATATATATGCGTAAAAATGAATATATGCGTAAGAACTCAAATATATGCGTAAGAACTGAATATATATGCGTAAGAACAGAATATATATGCGTAAGAACGGAATATATATGCGTAAGAACGGAATATATATGGGTAAGACTAAATTTATATGTGTAAGAACTGAATATATATGTGAAAGAACTGAATATATATGTGTAAGAACTGAATATATATGTGTAAGAACTGAATATATATGCGTAAGAACTGAATATATATGTGTAAGAACTGAATATATATGTGTAAGAAATGAATATATATGTGTAAGAACTGAATATATATGCGTAAGAATGGAATATATATGCGTAAGAACGGAATATATATGCGTAAGAACGGAATATATATGTGTAAGAACTGAATATATATGTGTAAGGACGGAATAAATATGCGTAAGAATGGAATATATATGTGTAAGAACTGAATGTATATGTGTAAGAACGGAATATATATCTGTAAGAACTGAATATATATGTGTAAGAACTGAATATATATATGTTGGAACTGAATATATATGTGTAAGAACTGAATATATATGTGTAAGAACTGAATATATATGCGTAAGAATGGAATATATATGCGTAAGAACGGAATATATATGCGTAAGAACGGAATATATATGCGTAAGAACGGAATATATATGCGTAAGAATGAATATATGCGTAAGAACTGAATGTATGCGTAAGAACGGAATATATATGGGTAAGAACGGAATATATATGCGTAAGAACGGAATATATATGCGTAAGACTAAATTTATATGTGTAAGAACTGAATATATATGTGAAAGAACTGATAATATATGTGTAAGAACTGAATGTATATGTGTAAGAACTGAATATATATGCGTAAGAACTGAATATATATGTGTAAGAAATGAATATATATTTGTAAGAACTGAATATATATGTGTAAGAACTGAATATATATGCGTAAGAATGGAATATATATGTGTAAGAAATGAATATATATTTGTAAGAACTGAATATATATGTGTAAGAACTGAGTATATATGCGTAAGAACGGAATATATACGTGTAAGAACTGAATATATATATGTAAGAACTGAATATATATGTTTAAGAACTGAATATATATGCGTAAGAATGGAATATATATGCGTAAGAACGGAATATATATGCGTAAGAACGGAATTTATATGCGTAAGAACGGAATATATATGCGTAAGAACGGAATATATATGTGTAAGAACTGAATATATATGTGTAAGGACGGAATAAATATGCGTAAGAATGGAATATATATGTGTAAGAACTGAATGTATATGTGTAAGAACGGAATATATATCTGTAAGAACTGAATAGATATGTGTAAGAACTGAATATATATATGTTAGAACTGAATATATATGTGTAAGAACTGAATATATATGTGTAAGAACTGAATATATATGCGTAAGAATGGAATATATATGCGTAAGAACGCAATATATATGCGTAAGAACGGAATATATATGCGTAAGAACGGAATATATATGCGTAAGATCGGAATATATATGCGTAAGAACGGAATATATATGCGTGATAACTGAATATATATGTGTAAGAACTGAATATATATGCGTAAGAACAGAATATATATGTGTAAGAACTATTTATATATGTATAAAACCTGAATATATATGTGTAAGAACTGAATATATATGTGTAAGAACTGAATATATATGCGTAAGAACTGAATATATATGCCTAGGAACTGAATATATATGCGTAAGAACGGAATATATATACGTAAGAACTGAATATATCTGCCTAAGAGCTGAATATATGTGTAAGAACTGAATATATATGCGTAAGAACTGAATATATATGCGTAAGAACTGAATATATGTGTAAGAACTGAATATATATGCGGAAGAACGGAATATATATGCGTAAAAACTGAATATATATGCATAAGAATGGAATATATATGTGTAAGAACTGAATATATATGCGTAAGAACTGAATATATATGCGTAAGAACGGAATATATATGCGTAAGAACGGAATATATATGCGTAAGAACGGAATATATATGGGTAAGACTAAATTTATATGTGTAAGAACTGAATATATGTGAAAGAACTGAATATATATGTGTAAGAACTGAATATATATGTGTAAGAACTGAATATATATGCGTAAGAACTGAATATATATGTGTAAGAACTAAATATATATATGTAAGAACGGAATATATATGCGTAAGAACTGAATATATATGTGTAAGAACTGAATATATATGTGTAAGAACTGAATATATATGTGTAAAAACTGAATATATATATGTAAGAACTGAATATATATGCGTAAGATCGGAATATATATGCGTAAGAACTGAATATATATGTGTAAGAACGGAATATATATGCGTAAGAACTGAATATATATGTGTAAGAACCGAATATATATGCGTAAGAACTGAATATATATGCGTAAGAACTGAATATATATGTGTAAGAACTGAAAATATAATCGTAAGAACGGAATATATATGCTTAAGAACTGAATATATATGTGTAAGAACTGAATATATATGTGTAAGAACTGAATATATATGTTTAAGAACTGAATATATATGTGTAAGAACTGAATATATATGCGTAAGAATGAAATATATATGTGTAAGAACTGAATATATATGCGTAAGAACGAAATATATATGTGTCAGAACTGAATATATAGGTGTACGAACTGAATATATATGCGTAAGAACGGAATATATATGCGTAAGAACTGAATATATATGCGTAAGAATGGAATATATATGCGTAAGAATGGAATATATATGCGTAAGAACGGAATATATATGCGTAAGAATGGAATATATATGCGTAAGAACTGAATATATATGTGTAAGAACTGAATATATATGTGTAAGAACTGAATATATATGTGTAAGAACTGAATATATATGTGTAAGAACTGAATATATATATGCGTAAGATCGGAATATATATGCGTAAGAACGGAATATATATGTGTAAGAACTGAATATATATGCGTAAGAATGGAATATATATGCGTAAGAACGGAATATATATTCGTAAGAACGGAATATATATGCGTAAGAACGGAATACATATGCTTAAGAACGGAATATATATGGGTAAGACTAAATTTATATGTGTAAGAACTGAATATATATGTGAAAGAACTAAATATATATGTGTAAGAACTGAATAGATATGTGTAAGAACTGAATATATCTGCGTAAGAACTGAATATATATGTGTAAAAATTGAATATATATGTGTAAGAAATGAATATATATTTGTAAGAACTGAATATATATGTGTAAGAACTCAATATATATGCGTAAGAATGGAATATATACGTGTAAGAACTGAATATATATATGTAAGAACTGAATATATATGTGTAAGAACTGAATATATATGCGTCAGATCGGAATATATATGCGTAATAACGAAATATATATGCGTAAGAACTGAATAAATATTTGTAAGAACTGAATGTATATGCGTAAGAATGGAATATATATGCGTAAGAACGAAATATATATGCGTAAGATCGGAATATATATGCGTAAGAACGGAATATAATATACGTAAGAACGGAATATATATGTGTAAGAACTGAATATATATGTGTAAGGACGGAATATATATGCCTAGGAACTGAATATATATGCGTAAGAACGGAATATATATACGTAAGAACTGAATATATCTGCCTAAGGACTGAATATATGTGTAAGAACTGAATATATATGCGTAAGAACTGAATATATATGTGTAAAAACTGAATATATATATGTAAGAACTGAATATATATGCGTAAGATCGGAATATATATGCGTAAGAACTGAATATATATGTGTAAGAACGGAATATATATGCGTAAGAACTGAATATATATGTGTAAGAACCGAATATATATGCGTAAGAACTGAATATATATGCGTAAGAACTGAATATATATGTGTAAGAACTGAAAATATAATCGTAAGAACGGAATATATATGCTTAAGAACTGAATATATATGTGTAAGAACTGAATATATATGTGTAAGAACTGAATATATATGTTTAAGAACTGAATATATATGTGTAAGAACTGAATATATATGCGTAAGAATGAAATATATATGTGTAAGAACTGAATATATATGCGTAAGAACGAAATATATATGTGTCAGAACTGAATATATAGGTGTACGAACTGAATATATATGCGTAAGAACGGAATATATATGCGTAAGAACTGAATATATATGCGTAAGAATGGAATATATATGCGTAAGAATGGAATATATATGCGTAAGAACGGAATATATATGCGTAAGAATGGAATATATATGCGTAAGAACTGAATATATATGTGTAAGAACTGAATATATATGTGTAAGAACTGAATATATATGTGTAAGAACTGAATATATATGTGTAAGAACTGAATATATATATGCGTAAGATCGGAATATATATGCGTAAGAACGGAATATATATGTGTAAGAACTGAATATATATGCGTAAGAATGGAATATATATGCGTAAGAACGGAATATATATTCGTAAGAACGGAATATATATGCGTAAGAACGGAATACATATGCTTAAGAACGGAATATATATGGGTAAGACTAAATTTATATGTGTAAGAACTGAATATATATGTGAAAGAACTAAATATATATGTGTAAGAACTGAATAGATATGTGTAAGAACTGAATATATCTGCGTAAGAACTGAATATATATGTGTAAAAATTGAATATATATGTGTAAGAAATGAATATATATTTGTAAGAACTGAATATATATGTGTAAGAACTCAATATATATGCGTAAGAATGGAATATATACGTGTAAGAACTGAATATATATATGTAAGAACTGAATATATATGTGTAAGAACTGAATATATATGCGTCAGATCGGAATATATATGCGTAATAACGAAATATATATGCGTAAGAACTGAATAAATATTTGTAAGAACTGAATGTATATGCGTAAGAATGGAATATATATGCGTAAGAACGAAATATATATGCGTAAGATCGGAATATATATGCGTAAGAACGGAATATAATATACGTAAGAACGGAATATATATGTGTAAGAACTGAATATATATGTGTAAGGACGGAATATATATGCCTAGGAACTGAATATATATGCGTAAGAACGGAATATATATACGTAAGAACTGAATATATCTGCCTAAGGACTGAATATATGTGTAAGAACTGAATATATATGCGTAAGAACTGAATATATATGCGTAAGAACTGAATGTATGTGTAAGAACTGAATATATATGCGGAAGAACGGAATATATATGCGTAAAAACTGAATATATATGCATAAGAACGGAATATATATGTGTAAGAACTGAATATATATGCGTAAGAACGGAATATATATGCGTAAGAACGGAATATATATGCGTAAGAACGGAATATATATGTGTAAGAACTGAATATATATGTGTAAGAACTGAATATATATGTGTAAGAACTGAATATATATGTGTAAGAACTGAATATATATGTGTAAGATCGGAATATATATGCGTAAGAACGGAATATATATGCGTAAGAACGGAATATATATGCGTAAGAACGGAATATATATGCCTAAGAACTGAATATATATGCGTAAGAACGGAATATATATGTGCAAGAACTAAATATATATGTGTAAGAACGGAATATATATGCGTAAGAACGGAATATATATGCGTAAGAATGAATATATGCGTAAGAACTGAATATATGCGTAAGAACTGAATATATATGCGTAAGAACGGAATATATATGCGTAAGAACGGAATATATATGCGTAAGAACGGAATATATATGGGTAAGACTAAATTTATATGTGTAAGAACTGAATATATATGTGAAAGAACTGAATATATATGTGTAAGAACTGAATATATATGTGTAAGAACTGAATATATATGCGTAAGAACTGAATATATATGTGTAAGAACTGAATATATATGTGTAAGAACTGAATATATATGTGTAAGAACTGAATATATATGTGTAAGAACTGAATATATATGTGTAAGAACTGAATATATATGCGTAAGATCGGAATATATATGCGTAAGAACTGAATATATATGTGTAAGAACGGAATATATATGCGTAAGAACTGAATATATATGTGTAAGACCGAATATATATGCGTAAGAACTGAATATATATGCGTAAGAACTGAATATATATGTGTAAGAACTGAATATATATGC
>JAWPHD010019906.1:0-33783 GCA_037043455.1 Cyrtodaria siliqua | reverse complement strand
ATATATTCCGTTCTTACACATATATTCCGTTCTTACACATATATACACATATATATTCCGTTCTTACACATACATATTCCGTTCTTACACGTACATATTCCGTTCTTACACATATATATTCCGTTGTTACTCATATATATTCCGTTCTTACGGATATATATTCTGTTCTAACTCAAATATATTCACTTCTTACACATATATATTCAGTTCTTACACATATATTCCGTTCTTACACATATATATTCCGTTCTTACGCATATATATTCAGTTCTTACACATATATATTCAGTTCTTACACATATATATTTAGTTCTTACACATATATATTCCGTTCTTACACATATATATTCCGTTCTTACGCATATATATTCAGTTCTTACACATATATATTCAGTTCTTACACATATATATTTAGTTCTTACACATATTTATTCCGTTCTTACACATATTCCATTCTTACACATATATATTCCGTTTTTACATACATATTCAGTTCTTACATATATATATTCACTTCTTACACATATATATTCAATTCTTTCACATATATATTCCCTTCAAACACATATATACACATATATATTCCGTTCTTACACATATATTTCGTTCTTACACGTACATATTCCGTTCTTACGCATATATATTCCGTTCTTACACATATATATTCCGTTCTTTTGCATATATATTCAGTTCTTACTCATATATATTCAGTTCTTACACATATATATTCAGTTCTTACAAATATATATTCAGTTCTTACACATATATATTCAGTTCTTACACATATATATTCCGTTCTTTCACATATATATATTCCGTTCTTTCACATATATATTCACTTCTTACACATATATATTCACTTCTTACACATATATATTCCGTTCTTACACATATATTCCGTTCTTACACATATATACACATATATATTCCGTTCTTACACATACATATTCCGTTCTTACACGTACATATTCCGTTCTTACACATATATATTCCGTTGTTACTCATATATATTCCGTTCTTACGGATATATATTCAGTTCTAACTCAAATATATTCACTTCTTACACATATATATTCAGTTCTTACACATATATTCCGTTCTTACACATATATATTCCGTTCTTACGCATATATATTCAGTTCTTACACATATATATTCAGTTCTTACACATATATATTTAGTTCTTACACATATATATTTCGTTCTTACACATATATATTCCGTTCTTACGCATATATATTCAGTTCTTACACATATATATTCAGTTCTTACACATATATATTTAGTTCTTACACATATTTATTCCGTTCTTACACATATTCCATTCTTACACATATATATTCCGTTTTTACATACATATTCAGTTCTTACACATATATATTCACTTCTTACACATATATATTCAGTTCTTACACATATATATTCCGTTCTTATACATATATATTCCGTTCTTACACATATATATTCCGTTCTTACACATACATATTCCATTCTTACACATATATATTCCGTTCTTACGCATATATATTCCGTTCTTACGCATATATATTCAGTTCTTACGCATATATATTCCATTTCTTACACATATATGTTCAGTTCTTACACATATATATTCCGTTCTTACACGTACATATTCCGTTCTTACACATATATATTCCGTTCTTACACATATATATTCCGTTCTTACACATATATATTCAGTTCTTACACATATATATTCACTTCTTACACATATATATTCAGTTCTTACACATATATATTCAGGTCTTACACATATATACACATATATATTTCGTTCTTACACATATATATTCCATTCTTACACATATTTATTCCGTTCTTACACATATTCCATTCTTACACATATATATTCAGTTCTTACATATTTTTATAAAGTTCTTACGCATATATATTAAGTTCTTACGCATATATATTCAGCTCTTACGCATATATATTCATTTCTTACACATATATGTTCAGTTCTTACACATATATAATCCGTTCTTACACGTACATATTCCGTTCTTACACATATATATTCCGTTCTTACACATATATATTCTTACACATATATTCCGTTCTTACACATATATATTCCATTCTTCCACATATATATTCCGTTCTTACACATATATATTCCGTTCTTACTCATATATATTCCGTTCTTACGCATATATATTCAGTTCTTACGCATATATATTCAGTTCTTACGCAAATATATTCAGTTCTTACGCATATATATTTAGTTCTTACACATATATATTCTGTTCTTACACATATATATTCAGTTCTTACACATATATATTTCGTTCTTACACATATATATTCCGTTCTGTACACATATATATTCCGTTCTTACACATATATATTCCGTTCTTACACATATATATTCAGTTCTTACACATATATATTCACTTCTTAGACATATATATTCCGTTCTTACACATATATATTCCGTTCTTACACATATATATTTCGTTCTTACGCATATATATTCAGTTCTTAAGCATATATATTCAGTTCTTACACATATATATTCAGTTCTTACAGATATATATTCAGTTCTTACGCATATATATTCTGTTCTTACGCATATATATTCAGTTATTACGCATATATATTCATTTCTTACAAATATATGTTCAGTTCTTACACATATATATTCCGTTCTTACACGTACATATTCCGTTCTTACACATATATATTCCGTTCTTACACATATATATTCCGTTATTACACATATATATTAAGTTCTTACACATATATATTCATTTCTTACACATATATATTCAGTTTTTACACATATATATTCAGTTCTTACACATATATACACATATATATTCCGTTCTTACACATGTATATATTCCGTTCTTACACGTACAGATTCCGTTCTTACACATATATATTCCGTTCTTACACATATATATTCCGTTCTTCCGCATATATATTCAGTTCTTACGCATATATATTCAGTTCTTACACATATATATTCGGTTCTTACACATATATATTCAGTTCTTACACATATATATTTCGTTCTTACACATATATATTCCATTCTTACACATATTTATTCCGTTCTTACACATATTCCATTCTTACACATATATATTCCGTTCTTACATATATATTCAGTTCTTACACATATATATTCACTTCTTACACATATATATTCAGTTCTTACACATATATATTCCGTTCTTATACATATATATTCCGTTCTTACACATATATATTCCGTTCTTACACGTACATATTCCATTCTTACACATATATATTCCGTTCTTACGCATATATATTCCGTTCTTACGCATATATATTCAGTTCTTACGCATATATATTCAGTTCTTACACATATATATTCAGTTCTTACATATATTTATTCAGTTCTTACGCATATATATTCAGTTCTTACGCATATATATTCAGCTCTTACGCATATATATTCATTTCTTACAAATATATGTTCAGTTCTTACACATATATAATCCGTTCTTACACGTACATATTCCGTTCTTACACATATATATTCCGTTCTTACACATATATATTCTTACACATATATTCCGTTCTTACACATATATATTCCATTCTTCCACATATATATTCCGTCCTTACACATATATATTCCGTTCTTACGCATATTTATTCAGTTCTTACGCATATATAATCCGTTCTTACACATATTTATTCCGTTCTTTACACATATATATTCCGTTCTTACACATATATATTCAGTTCTTACACATATATATTCCGTTCTTACAAATATATAATCCGTTCTTACACGTACATATTCCGTTCTTACACATATATATTTCGTTCTTACACATATATATTCCGTTCTTACTCATATAAATTCAGTTCCTACGCATATATATTCAGTTCTTACACATATATATTCAGTTCTTACAGATATATATTCTGTTCTTACGCATATATATTCAGTTCTTACGCATATATATTCAGTTCTTACACATATATATTCAGTTCTTACACATATATATTCCGTTCTTACATATATATTCCGTTCTTACACATATATATTCACTTCTTACACATATATATTCAGTTCTTACACATATATATTCCGTTCTTATACATATATATTCCGTTCTTACACATATATATTCCATTCTTACGCATAAGTATTCAGTTCTTACACATATATATTCAGTTCTTACAGATATATATTCAGTTCTTACGCATATATATTCGGTTCTTACGCATATGTATTCAGTTCTTACACATATATATTCAGTTCTTACAGATATATATTCAGTTCTTACGCATATATTTTCAGTTCTTACGCATATATATTCAGTTCTTACGCATATATATTCATTTCTTACACATATAGGTTCAGTTCTTACACATATATATTCCGTTCTTACACGTACATATTCCGTTCTTACACATATATATATTCCGTTCTTACACATATATATTCCGTTCTTACACATATATATTCCGTTCTTACGCATATTTATTCAGTTCTTACGCATATATAATCCGTTCTTACACATATTTATTCCGTTCTTACACATATATATTCCGTTCTTACACATATATATTCAGTTCTTACAGATATATATTCCGTTCTTACACATATATATTCCGTTCTTACACATATATATTCAGTTCTTACACATATATATTCACTTCTTACACATATATATATTCAGTTCTTACACATATATATTCACTTCTTACACATATATACACATATATATTCCGTTCTTACACATATATATATTCCGTTCTTACACGTACAGATTCCGTTCTTACACATATATATTCCGTTCTTACACATATATATTCCGTTCTTCCGCATATATATTCAGTTCTTACACATATATATTCAGTTCTTACACATATATATTTAGTTCTTACACATATATATTTCGTTCTTACACATATATATTCCATTCTTACACATATTTATTCCGTTCTTACACATATTCAATTCTTACACATATATATTCCGTTCTTACATACATATTCAGTTCTTACACATATATATTCACTTCTTACACATATATATTCAGTTCTTACACATATATATTCCGTTCTTATACATATATATTCCGTTCTTACACATATATATTCCGTTCTTACACATACATATTCCATTCTTACACATATATATTCCGTTCTTACGCATATATATTCCGTTCTTACGCATATATATTCAGTTCTTACGCATATATATTCACTTCTTACACATATATATTCAGTTCTTACACATATATATTCCGTTCTTATACATATATATTCCGTTCTTACACATATATATTCCGTTCTTACACATACATATTCCATTCTTACACATATATATTCCGTTCTTACGCATATATATTCCGTTCTTACGCATATATATTCAGTTCTTACGCATATATATTCAGTTCTTACACATATATATTCAGTTCTTACATATATTTATTCAGTTTTTACGCATACATATTTCGTTCTTACACATATATATTCCATTCTTACACATATATATTCCGTTCTTACTCATATATATTTCAGTTCCTACGCATATATATTCTGTTCTTACACATATATATTCAGTTATTACAGATATATATTCTGTTCTTACACATATATATTCAGTTCTTACGCATATATATTCATTTCTTACACATATATGTTCAGTTCTTACGCATATATATTCAGTTCTTACGCATATATATTCCGTTCTTACACATATATATATTCCGTTCTTACACGTACAGATTCCGTTCTTACACATATATATTCCGTTCTTACACATATATATTCCGTTCTTCCGCATATATATTCAGTTCTTACACATATATATTCAGTTCTTACACATATATATTTAGTTCTTACACATATATATTTCGTTCTTACACATATATATTCCATTCTTACACATATTTATTCCGTTCTTACACATATTCAATTCTTACACATATATATTCCGTTCTTACATACATATTCAGTTCTTACACATATATATTCACTTCTTACACATATATATTCAGTTCTTACACATATATATTCCGTTCTTATACATATATATTCCGTTCTTACACATATATATTCCGTTCTTACACATACATATTCCATTCTTACACATATATATTCCGTTCTTACGCATATATATTCCGTTCTTACGCATATATATTCAGTTCTTACGCATATATATTCACTTCTTACACATATATATTCAGTTCTTACACATATATAATTCCGTTCTTATACATATATATTCCGTTCTTACACATATATATTCCGTTCTTACACATACATATTCCATTCTTACACATATATATTCCGTTCTTACGCATATATATTCCGTTCTTACGCATATATATTCAGTTCTTACGCATATATATTCAGTTCTTACACATATATATTCAGTTCTTACATATATTTATTCAGTTTTTACGCATACATATTTCGTTCTTACACATATATATTCCATTCTTACACATATATATTCCGTTCTTACTCATATATATTCAGTTCCTACGCATATATATTCTGTTCTTACACATATATATTCAGTTATTACAGATATATATTCTGTTCTTACACATATATATTCAGTTCTTACGCATATATATTCATTTCTTACACATATATGTTCAGTTCTTACGCATATATATTCAGTTCTTACGCATATATATTCAGTTCTTACACATATATTTTCAGTTCTTACACATATATATTCAGTTCTTACACATATATATTCAGTTCTTACACATATATATTCCGTTCTTACACATATATATTCCGTTCTTACGCATATATATTCAGTTATTACGCATATATATTCAGTTCTTACACATATATATTCAGTTCTTACAAATATATATTCAGTTCTTACACATATATATTCAGTTCTTACACATATATATTCAGTACTTACACATATATATTCCGTTCTAGCACATATATATTCCGTACTTACACATATATATTCCGTTCTTACACATATATATTCCGTTCTTACACATATATATTCAGTTCTTACACATATATATTCAGTTCTTACGCATATATATTCCGTTCTTACACATATATATTCCGTTCTTACGCATATATATTCAGTTCTTACGCATATATATTCATTTCTTACACATATATGCTCAGTTCTTACGCATATATATTCAGTTTTACGAATATATATTCCGTTCGTAAGCATATATATTCAGTTCTTACACATATATATTCAGTTCTTACACATATATATTCTGTTCTTACACATATATATTCAGTTCTTACACATATATATTCACTTCTTACACATATATATTCCGTTCTTACACGTACAGATTCCGTTCTTACACATATATATTCCGTTCTTACACATATATATTCCGTTCTTCCGCATATATATTCAGTTCTTACGCATATATATTCAGTTCTTACACATATATATTCGGTTCTTACACATATATATTCAGTTCTTACACATATATATTTCGTTCTTACACATATATATTCCATTCTTACACATATTTATTCCGTTCTTACACATATTCCATTCTTACACATATATATTCCGTTCTTACATATATATTCAGTTCTTACACATATATATTCACTTCTTACACATATATATTCAGTTCTTACACATATATATTCCGTTCTTATACATATATATTCCGTTCTTACACATATATATTCCGTTCTTACACGTACATATTCCATTCTTACACATATATATTCCGTTCTTACGCATATATAATTCCGTTCTTACGAATATATTTTCAGTTCTTACGCATATATATTCAGTTCTTACGCATATATATTCAGTTCTTACATATATTTATTCAGTTCTTACGCATATATATTCAGTTCTTACGCATATATATTCCGTTCTTACGCATATATATTCAGTTATTACGCATATATATTCAGTTCTTACACATATATATTCAGTTCTTACGCATATATATTCAGTTCTTACACATATATATTCAGTTCTTACATATATTTATTCAGTTCTTACGCATATATATTCAGTTCTTACGCATATATATTCAGCTCTTACGCATATATATTCATTTCTTACAAATATATGTTCAGTTCTTACACATATATAATCCGTTCTTACACGTACATATTCCGTTCTTACACATATATATTCCGTTCTTACACATATATATTCTTACACATATATTCCGTTCTTACACATATATATTCCATTCTTCCACATATATATTCCGTCCTTACACATATATATTCCGTTCTTACGCATATTTATTCAGTTCTTACGCATATATAATCCGTTCTTACACATATTTATTCCGTTCTTACACATATATATTCCGTTCTTACACATATATATTCAGTTCTTTACACATATATATTCCGTTCTTACAAATATATAATCCGTTCTTACACGTACATATTCCGTTCTTACACATATATATTTCGTTCTTACACATATATATTCCGTTCTTACTCATATAAATTCAGTTCCTACGCATATATATTCAGTTCTTACACATATATATTCAGTTCTTACAGATATATATTCTGTTCTTACGCATATATATTCAGTTCTTACGCATATATATTCAGTTCTTACACATATATATTCAGTTCTTACACATATATATTCCGTTCTTACATATATATTCCGTTCTTACACATATATATTCACTTCTTACACATATATATTCAGTTCTTACACATATATATTCCGTTCTTATACATATATATTCCGTTCTTACACATATATATTCCATTCTTACGCATAAGTATTCAGTTCTTACACATATATATTCAGTTCTTACAGATATATATTCAGTTCTTACGCATATATATTCGGTTCTTACGCATATGTATTCAGTTCTTACACATATATATTCAGTTCTTACAGATATATATTCAGTTCTTACGCATATATTTTCAGTTCTTACGCATATATATTCAGTTCTTACGCATATATATTCATTTCTTACACATATAGGTTCAGTTCTTACACATATATATTCCGTTCTTACACGTACATATTCCGTTCTTACACATATATATATTCCGTTCTTACACATATATATTCCGTTCTTACACATATATATTCAGTTCTTACACATATATATTCACTTCTTACACATATATATTCAGTTCTTACACACATATATATTCACTTCTTACACATATATACACATATATATTCCGTTCTTACACATATATATATTCCGTTCTTACACGTACAGATTCCGTTCTTACACATATATATTCCGTTCTTACACATATATATTCCGTTCTTCCGCATATATATTCAGTTCTTACACATATATATTCAGTTCTTACACATATATATTTAGTTCTTACACATATATATTTCGTTCTTACACATATATATTCCATTCTTACACATATTTATTCCGTTCTTACACATATTCAATTCTTACACATATATATTCCGTTCTTACATACATATTCAGTTCTTACACATATATATTCACTTCTTACACATATATATTCAGTTCTTACACATATATATTCCGTTCTTATACATATATATTCCGTTCTTACACATATATATTCCGTTCTTACACATACATATTCCATTCTTACACATATATATTCCGTTCTTACGCATATATATTCCGTTCTTACGCATATATATTCAGTTCTTACGCATATATATTCACTTCTTACACATATATATTCAGTTCTTACACATATATATTCCGTTCTTATACATATATATTCCGTTCTTACACATATATATTCCGTTCTTACACATACATATTCCATTCTTACACATATATATTCCGTTCTTACGCATATATATTCCGTTCTTACGCATATATATTCAGTTCTTACGCATATATATTCAGTTCTTACACATATATATTCAGTTCTTACATATATTTATTCAGTTTTTACGCATACATATTTCGTTCTTACACATATATATTCCATTCTTACACATATATATTCCGTTCTTACTCATATATATTCAGTTCCTACGCATATATATTCTGTTCTTACACATATATATTCAGTTATTACAGATATATATTCTGTTCTTACACATATAAATTCAGTTCTTACGCATATATATTCATTTCTTACACATATATGTTCAGTTCTTACGCATATATATTCAGTTCTTACGCATATATATTCAGTTCTTACACATATATTTTCAGTTCTTACACATATATATTCAGTTCTTACACATATATATTCAGTTCTTACACATATATATTCAGTTCTTACACATATATATTCCGTTCTTACGCATATATATTCAGTTATTACGCATATATATTCAGTTCTTACACATATATATTCAGTTCTTACAAATATATATTCAGTTCTTACACATATATATTCAGTTCTTACACATATATATTCAGTACTTACACATATATATTCCGTTCTAGCACATATATATTCCGTACTTACACATATATATTCCGTTCTTACACATATATATTCCGTTCTTACACATATATATTCAGTTCTTACACATATATATTCAGTTCTTACGCATATATATTCCGTTCTTACACATATATATTCCGTTCTTACGAATATATATTCAGTTCTTACGCATATATATTCATTTCTTACACATATATGCTCAGTTCTTACGCATATATATTCAGTTTTACGAATATATATTCCGTTCGTAAGCATATATATTCAGTTCTTACACATATATATTCAGTTCTTACACATATATATTCTGTTCTTACACATATATATTCAGTTCTTACACATATATATTCACTTCTTACACATATATATTCCGTTCTTACACATATATATTCAGTACTTACAGATATATCTTCAGTTCTTACGCATATATATTCCGTTCTTACGCATATATATTCAGTTCTTACGCATATATATTCAATTCTTATACATATATGTTCAGTTATTATGCATATACATTCAGTTTTACGCATATGTATTCAGTTCTTACGCATATATATCCGTTCTTACACATATTTATTCTGTTCTTACACATATATATTCCGTTCTTACACATATATATTCAGTTCTTACACATATATATTCACTTCTTACACATATATATTCCGTTCTTACACATATATATTCAGTTCTTACAGATATATATTCAGTTATTACGCATATATATTCAGTTCTTACGCATAAATATTCATTTCTTACGCATATATATTCATATCTTACACATATATGTTCAGTTCTTAAACATATATATTCCGTTCTTACACGTACATATTCCGTTCTTACACATATATACACATATATTCCGTTCTTACACATATATACACATATATATTCCGTTCTTACACATACATATTCCGTTCTTACACGTACATATTCCGTTCTTACACATATATATTCCGTTGTTACTCATATATATTCCGTTTTTACGCATATCTATTCAGTTCTACCTCATATATATTCACTTCTTACACATATATATTCAGTTCTTACACATATATTCCGTTCTTACACATATATACACATATATATACCGTTCTTACACATACATATTCCGTGCTTACACGTACATATTCCGTTCTTACACATATATATTCCGTTCTTACACATATATATTCCGTTCTTAAGCATATATTCAGTTCTAACTCATATATATTCAGTTCTTATACATATATATTCACTTCTTACACATATATATTCCGTTCTTACACATATATATTCAGTTCTTACACATATATATTCAGTTCTTACACATATATATTCCATTCTTACACATACATATTCAGTTCTTACACATATATATTCACTACTTACACATATATATTCCGTTCTTACACATATATTCCGTTCTTACACATATATACACATATATATTCCGTTCTTACACATACATATTCCGTTCTTACACGTACATATTCCGTTCTTACACATATATATTCCGTTGTTACTCATATATATTCCGTTCTTACGCATATATATTCAGTTCTAACTCATATATATTCACTTCTTACACATATATATTCAGTTCTTACACATATATTCCGTTCTTACACATACATAAACATATATATACCGTTCTTACAAATACATATTCCGTTCTTACACGTACATATTCCGTTCTTACACATATATATTCCGTTCTTACACATATATATTCCGTTCTTAAGCATATATTCAGTTCTAACTCATATATATTCAGTTCTTATACATATATATTCACTTCTTACACATATATATTCCGTTCTTACACATATATATTCAGTACTTACAGATATATATTCAGTTCTTACGCATACATATTCAGTTCTTACGCATACATATTCAGTTCTTACGCATATATATTCATTTCTTACACATATATGTTTAGTTCTTACACATATATATTCCGTTCTTACACGTACATATTCCGTTCATACACATATATACACATATATATTCCGTTCTTACACATATATGTTCCGTTCTTACACAAATATATTCCGTTCTTACACATATATATTCCGTTCTTACGCATATATATTCAGTTCATACGCATATATATTCAGTTTTTACACATATATATTCAGTTCTTACAAATATATATTCAGTTCTTACACATATATATTCAGTTCTTACACATATATATTCAGTACTTACACATATATATTCCGTTCTTGCACATATATATTCCGTTCTTACACATATATATTCCGTTCTTACACATATATATTCCGTTCTTACACATATATATTCATTTCTTACACATATATATTCAGTTCTTACGCATATATATTCCGTTCTTACACATATATTCCGTTCTTACGCATATATATTCAGTTCTTACGCATATATATCATTTCTTACACATATATGTTCAGTTCTTACGCATATATATTCAGTTTTACGAATATATATTCAGTTCTTACGCATATATATTCAGTTCTTACACATATATATTCCGTTCTTACGCATACATATTCAGTTCTTACGTATATATATTCAATTCTTATACATATATGTTCAGTTATTATGCCTATATATTCAGTTTTACGCATATGTATTAAGTTCTTACGCATATATATTCAGTTCTTACACATATATATTCAGTTCTTACACATATATATTCCGTTCTTACACATATTTATTCTGTTCTTACACATATATATTCCGTTCTTACACATATATATTCTGTTCTTACACATATATATTCACTTCTTACACATATATATTCCGTTCTTACACATATATATTCAGTTCTTACAGATATATATTCAGTTATTACGCATATATATTCAGCTCTTACGCATAAATATTCATTTCTTACGCATATATATTCATTTCTTACACATATATGTTCAGTTCTTACACATATATATTCCGTTCTTACACGTACATATACCGTTCTTAAACATATATATTCCGTTCTTACACATATATATTCAGTTCTTACAGATATATATATTCCCTTCTTTCACATATATATTCAATTCTTACACATATATATTCCCTTCAAACACATATTTACACATATATATTCCGTTCTTACACATATATTTCGTTCTTACACGTACATATTCCGTTCTTACGCATATATATTCCGTTCTTACACATATATATTCCGTTCTTTCGCATATATATTCAGTTCTTACTCATATATATTCAGTTCTTACACATATATATTCAGTTCTTACAAATATATATTCAGTTCTTACACATATATATTCAGTTCTTACACATATATATTCCGTTCTTTCACATATATATATTCCGTTCTTTCACATATATATTCGCTTCTTACACATATATATTCACTTCTTACACATATATATTCTGTTCTTACACATATATTCCGTTCTTACACATATATACACATATATATTCCGTTCTTACACATACATATTCCGTTCTTACACGTACATATTCCGTTCTTACACATATATATTCCGTTGTTACTCATATGTTACTCATATATATTCCGTTCTTACGGATATATATTCAGTTCTAACTCATATATATTCACTTCTTACACATATATATTCAGTTCTTACACATATATTCCGTGCGACCTCGCGCCAAGGAAAGAACGGACAAAACAACAGTTTGGACTCACCCTACCCTTGTCGTGTCTTGACTTGTCTTCCAAGCAGTAGCCGTGATCGTCGACAGTCGCCTTGATGGATCAGAGGGTGGTACACAATTCTAAAATAATAAGTAGAGATTTAGTATATCATAATAAAGATCACTTATTGATTCTTTCCCTCCGTAGTCGCCCAAAATCCCACTTCTGACACCAGTTGTCACAGGATGACCTTAGTGGTTGGGCTAACTCAGGAAAGAATCAATGACGGTGAATGCATTTACATAAATTTAATGCAACTTTTAAAATATGTTTAATATATATACAATTATCTAAAAAAACAAGCGAATACACAAATGAACTATGAAAAGAATGTTCTCCTGAACGTTTAAGACGTTCTTAGTATTGTTATAAATACTGAAAGTCTAAGACACTAAAGTGTTGTTAAATCTATAACAATGTTGATCTAGCGCGATAACTGTGATGCGCGAGAGCTCATGAAGATGATGATGCGCGAATTCAATGGATGATTGTCATCAAATGCCTTCTGTAAGGGTTGATGACGCGATGCAATGATAGTTAATCTCCACTGAGATTGTGAATGATATTCCTCCATTGAGGACTGGTAACGGGCCCACCTTGTGTCCCGGGGGTTGTCGTTAGTAAAACCTGGCTGCGCAGGTACGGGGACCGTCTCCACCGCTTGTAACGTTATTCGTGGAAGCTTAGCTCCACTCCTGGATATCCAAACCTAGATGGCTTACTCCAACCCTGGATGGCTTATATCCTGGATGGCTTATATCCTGGATGGCTTATTTCCAACCCTGGATGGCTTATATCCTGGATGGCTTATATCCTGGATGGCTTATTTCCAACCCTGGATGGCTTATCTCCACCCTGGATGGCTTATATCCTGGATGGCTTATTTCCAACCCTGGATGGCTTAGGCTGTAATTATACATACGTTTTAGATGTCGGTTGACAAACATAACAATCTTGCATAATTATCATTACCCAAACAAATCATTATTCAATCAATATATGTAAGCTGTACTAATGATTAGTAGCAATGTATACATATTCTACAACGCCATGTATACGCTATGTACGTCGCTGTTAATCAATGCCCTTAATACATGTAATATAAACATGATCAAATTACTCATATATTACACTCACTGAGTTATGCATGCACGCATTTATTCTTGTCACTCATCTCATTGTTAACTAATGTTAACAATCGTGTATTACAATCACTGAATTATACGCCAACGTCAATTAATGCACCTATTATCCACTGTTATCAAATTAATATTGTTTTACAATTAATGATCAATTACCATAATTACATCTAATAAAGTCACTTTAAATCATATGCTAGTCTAAAGTTATGTTTGAGAAACATCAATGCTAACCGGATGTCGTAACCGCCAAACAAGATGGCGCCGCCCACTGAATACAAATATACGATAAAAGTTTAATAAAACTACTAACCACATGTTGCCTGTGAAATTTGCCGTCCAATCTCTGTTCCAACAAAGTACTATCGATTATCCCGGCGATAGCTAGAAGACAATGGCATTTATAGCAAACATTACGCCCAAATCATTATTTCCCCCGTTCAGTCCGTGACAAACGTGGCTAAATCTACAGTATTGAATCAACACGAGAGGCCCCTTATACAATTTTGCCGTTTAAGGAAAATTTACCTATACGTTTACATGCATTAGCACAAAACTAAACTTATGACACGGCCTCTCTGGCGGCCACTTAAAATGTGCACGCTTTTACGTGTTACATGAATAGATCATGAATATGGTGAAATTGTTTCAACTCGAACAATAGATTTTGGGTGTAACCGATACAAGAGCTATATACGACCAGTACGCTCTACCCGTGACATTTTGTGACAACATCTCCCCACTTAAAGAAAGTGCTACACTTTTAAAATTCAACAAAATGATAATTAATATTTACACGTTAAGAAACTATTAATTCTTCTGAGCAAATGAGCGACAAAACGTACAAGCTGATCGCTCAATCGCTTGAGTATATAAATATTACTACCGAGGTATGCAACCTTCAGCCAGTACAACGACCGTCTTCCGGAAAACATCCACTGCAGTTATAACCCAACTATAATATGTAATTACAATTTGAACACTATTCTACAATTGTACACTACCCTGTCGTAACATATACTACTATTGTACAATACACTGCAATACACTATTATATTAAACCGGTCATTATGTGCGGCGACTTAAATAGTCTGCCCCAATATTGTCATTTCCTCGGATCGCTTTAATTTTCATCCGGTAAGGCTGCAGAGTCAGTGCCCACCTCATTAACCTACTGTTAGCTACCTTTGCTTTATTCATATAAGCTAACGGTTGGTGGTCAGTCTCCAAGACAAATTCCTTACCAAAAACATATCGGTGGAATTTACTGACACCCCACACTACTGCAAGACATTCCCTTTCGATAACAGAGTAGTTACATTCCCGGGGTAATAGTTTCCGACTTGCGTAAGCCACGGGGAGACTACACCCATCTTGCTCTTGCAGTAGGACTGCACCCACCCCGATATCGGAGGCATCCGTTCTGAGGATAAACTCCTGGTCAAGTTCAGGTAATTTTAGTATTGGGGTTTTGACCAGACGCCCCTTTAAAGAGACAAAAGCTCGCTCCTGGCTTTCCCCCCAAGTTATCCTATTGGGTTGACCTTTCTTTGTCAAGTCTGACAAAGGTGCAGCTATAGCCGAAAAGTTTGGAATAAACTTCCTGTAAAAACCCGCTAACCCTAAAAATGACCTAACTTGTTTCTTTGTCTCGGGTCTTGGTGCTTCTTGAATTGCCTTAACCTTGTCGGGGTTGGGTTTCAATTTCTGGTCCCTCCCGACAACATGACCCAGACACTCTATATCTGCGTAACCTATGTGACACTTGCTAGGTTTTGCAGTCAGTTTAAACCGGCGTAGCCGTTCCAACATATTACGTAGAGCCTTAATATGGTCTTCAAATGTTGTTGTAAACACCAGGATGTCATCTACAAAACTGTCTGTGTTGGACAAATCCTTCAGGACTTTCCTCATTAACCTACAGAATGTTGCTGGGGCGTTTACGAGACCAAAGGGCATGACCTTGAACTTAAAAAGTCCTTGTGAAGTTTCGAAGGAGGTCATCTCTTTAGCTCGGTCTGAAAGTGGGACTTGCCAATAACCTTTACTGAGGTCTAACTTGGAGAAATACGAATATCCCGCAAGTTTAGAGAATACCTCCTCAATATTAGGCATTGGCTCTGCATCAAAGATGGTACGTTTATTGAGCTGCCTAAAATCGATACAGAATCGAATTGACCCATCTTTCTTCTTAATAAGGACGACTGGGGATGAAAATGGGGCGTTTGAAGGTTCGATGACACCCAATTTCAACATGTCTTTCACCTCCTCATCAACAATTGATCGGGAGTGAAATGGAATGGGATACCCCTTAATTCTAATTGGTTCCCCTGATGTGAGTACAATATCATGTTGCACTCCATCTGTCTGCCCCGGGTTTTCGGACAAGACATCACTGAACTCCGAGAGTACACTACCCATCTCTCGTTGCTGCTCTACACTAAGCATGCCCGATATGTCTACATCGGCTGCTCTCTCCCTACCTACACTAGTGGGAAAATACATGGGACTAGTGTCCTCACTACTGTCTTCCTCACTATCCTCAATAACTGCAACATTAACTACAGTTAACACCCCTTGTTGCACATTATCGGTTCTACTGATATACTCTTTCAGCATATTCGCATGAAAGGTCTTTAACTTTCCGTTTATCTCGATACGGTAATCCATAGTGTTCACTATCCCTCTAACGTAAAACGGACCTTTCCATTGTAATAACAACTTGTTATTGTCGGTCGGGAGTAACAGTAACACCTGGTCATCTATCTTAAACTTCCTAGCTCTAGCTTTTTGGTCATAGTACCGTTTATACTTGGTACTTGCCTTAACTAACTGACTTTGAGCTATCTTACAAGTCTCCTCTAGTTTCTCCTTCAGATCTAAAACATACTGATATGTAGTCTTAACCTCATCACTATCTACTTCACCTGCCCACATCTCTCTAAGAATCCTCATGGGACCTCTAACTGACCTACCGTACAATAACTCAAACGGTGAAAATCCTAAACTCTCTTGTGGAACCTCTCTAAATGCAAACAATAAAGCATTGAGATACTTGTCCCAATCTTTGGGTCTCTCGGTACACATACGCCGTAACATTTGCTTTAACGTCCCGTTAAATCGTTCGACTAACCCGTTACACATAGGGTGAAATGGTGTTGTCATGATTTGACGCAAAGACAATAACCTGCTTACTTCAGCCATAAGTTCTGACGTAAACTGTGACCCACAATCAGTCAGCATTTCCTCTGGTACACCTAGCCTACTGAACATATCAACTAATGCCTCAGCTACTCTCTCAGTTTCAATTGAGGGCAATGCTACTGCCTCCGGATACCTAGTTGCATAGTCTACCATGGTCAAAATGTACCTATTTTTCCTATCCGACACTGGAAAAATTGGTCCAACTATGTCTACGGCTACCCGCTTAAATGGTGTATCTATCAGTGGCATCTGACCTAAATGTACTTTGGTCACTCGACCTTTTGGTACTGTCCTTTGGCATACATCGCAGGACCTACAATACCTAGTTACATCTCCACTAACGCCTGGCCAATAAAATTCTGCCAATACTCTATCTGACGTTTTCTTTACGCCTAAATGACCTCCCATAATCGACTCATGAGCTACCTTAAGCACTGTCGTTCTATACTGGGTAGGTACCACTAATTGGTGAAACTGTCTACTACCACTATCTTCAAATTCTCTGTACAATAACCTATTCTTATGTACAAACTTACAACTACCGGACCCTTTACACTTCTTCACTACACCATCCTTGGCCTTCACCTTACAAGGACCTAATGACTCGTCTTGAGTTTGTGCTTCTATAAACTCCGCTTTAGATATGTCACCTACGGCTGCAGGAACCTTTAATTTTCTATAAGCCTGAGCTTGCTTCTGAACCTGCGCTCTAGTCTCTACGGCATTACTTATGCTACTTCTAAAATCGGACATTACCGGAAGTGCTGAACCATCTATGTTCCCTATCGTTAAATCATACATCGGGTCATCCATACATAGTGCCTCTGTAGTCCCTTTAAAGAAAGGTGTATCTACATCTATTCTCGCTATTGGCACGTGCTCTACCGATTTATTTAACAACATACACGGTGACTGTTTACCTACCAACTGGTCATCCGTAACTAAACTACGCCTAACTACCACACCTGTACAACCTGTATCCCTCATTACAATTACGTCCGTGCCATTCACTCTACCATCTGCCGTTGGAAGATTTGCATACGGAAAGAGACATGTTCCGATCTTCGCCATTACACCATCCGCTTTAACACAACAGCTACTACTCTCGGTTTTAATAACCGGACTATTACTACCTCTGCCTCTACCTCTACCTCGGTTTTGACCACCTCTACCTCTACCGAAATTCCATGGGTTGTTAAAACCTTGGTTCTGACTCCCTACATTGTTGTCCACTCTACTAGTGTCACTAAAATTGTCTACGACAGCGGACACTTTCACCGCTTTTCTACACTCATGTGAAGCATGATTCCCATGACAGTGACGACAACGAATAAAAGGTCTACCTATGTTACCACTATTGCTACCTCCTCTAGAACCCATCGAACTACCTCCACCTCTATAGTTTCCACTCTGGCCTTTCTGTTTATGATCGTCCCCTTGCCTATCTCTAAACGTTCTGTCTTTCGACACTACATTATGAGCTCCACCTCTAGCCTCGGCAAACTGATCTGCTTGAGTTGCCATTTCATTTACATTAGTTAGTTTTCTTTCTTTAAGAAATAAGAACAGATCTCTACTACAAACATTGAATAGCTGGTCCCGCAACAAGAAATCTATGAGGCCCTGATAAGTCTGCGCTACCTTCCCTAACTCTAACCACCTATCTAAGTAATTTCTAGACCTACTAATAAACTGAATAAATGACTCGCCTTTCTCAGGCAGACAAGCTCTAAACCGCTTTCTAAAACCTTCTTCAGTTAGCTCAAATCTCTTTAAAAGAGCATCCTTTAACTTGTCATAGTCAAGAGCATCTACACTAGGTAATCTAGAAAATACATCTAAGGCCTTGCCTCTTAATAACGCACTTAAATGAACTGCCCACTTATCTTTGGTCCATTCCTGTAACTCAGCATAACGCTCGAACCGTAACAAGTAACTGTCCATGTTATCTTTGTCAGCATCAAAGTATGGTAACTTCGAACCTTTTAACTTCCCAGAATAACTATCTTTCCCTTCAGTTTTACTTTCCTTACTATGTGTCTTAGCTGCTTCCAACTCTAAAGCTAACTTATGCTCAAACTCTTTTTGCTCCCTTTCCATTATCATCTTAGCCTTAGCTAGTCTACCATCTGTTTCGAACCTCTCATGTTCTAACTCTTGCTTCTCCTTTACTATTCTACTTTCTAATTCTACCTTCTCTTTATCATCATCTCGCTTCTCTTTAGCTAACCTAGCTTCTAATTCTAGCTTCTCTGTGGCTAGTCTACTTTCTAATTCTACCTTCTCTGTGGCTAGTCTACTTTCTTCATCTCGCTTCTCTTTAGCTAACCTACTTTCGAATTCTAGCTTCTCTTTAGCTATTCTACTTTCTACTTCTAGCTTATCTTTAACTAGTCTACTTTCTTCATCTCTTTCCTGCTTTGCTAATTCTCTTTCCTTAAGTCTAAATTCCCTTTCCCTAGCCTGTTCGTCTTTAACAAAGGTTCTAAGCTCCTCTCCAGCATACCCTAACTCCTTTCCCATTTCCGTAAGATCCTTTATGGACGTCATGTCTATGGACATTGTGGACTACTAACTACAATAATTACAATACACACGTCACTAATAATTCTACTCACCTAACTACTAATGGTAAGTCACTGTGTCCTCAGTAAATACCTGGGCATCATCATAGGACAAGTTACATACACATTTGTACTAGCGCTAACTACTAACGGTTATGTATAGATAGTATCTAGCTTCCACAAAACATATACACTACATAAAATATCTATATTTGATATTGGACATAAACCTTAAACCATCATCAAAATGTGTATAACATGTACATGTATATTTACTTCTCCCATTAATAAAAGTATACTCGAGTGTCACAACATGAGTAGAACGTCTTGTTCGCCAACCTAATTGGATACTATGTGTATATCAAGGGAGGTAAAACAAACACCCAAATTATTGAGCAAAAGTGCCTCAGACCCACTCGTGTAGACCACTGCGACCTCGCGCCAAGGAAAGAACGGACAAAACAACAGTTTGGACTCACCCTACCCTTGTCGTGTCTTGACTTGTCTTCCAAGCAGTAGCCGTGATCGTCGACAGTCGCCTTGATGGATCAGAGGGTGGTACACAATTCTAAAATAATAAGTAGAGATTTAGTATATCATAATAAAGATCACTTATTGATTCTTTCCCTCCGTAGTCGCCCAAAATCCCACTTCTGACACCAGTTGTCACAGGATGACCTTAGTGGTTGGGCTAACTCAGGAAAGAATCAATGACGGTGAATGCATTTACATAAATTTAATGCAACTTTTAAAATATGTTTAATATATATACAATTATCTAAAAAAACAAGCGAATACACAAATGAACTATGAAAAGAATGTTCTCCTGAACGTTTAAGACGTTCTTAGTATTGTTATAAATACTGAAAGTCTAAGACACTAAAGTGTTGTTAAATCTATAACAATGTTGATCTAGCGCGATAACTGTGATGCGCGAGAGCTCATGAAGATGATGATGCGCGAATTCAATGGATGATTGTCATCAAATGCCTTCTGTAAGGGTTGATGACGCGATGCAATGATAGTTAATCTCCACTGAGATTGTGAATGATATTCCTCCAGTGAGGACTGGTAACGGGCCCACCTTGTGTCCCGGGGGTTGTCGTTAGTAAAACCTGGCTGCGCAGGTACGGGGACCGTCTCCACCGCTTGTAACGTTATTCGTGGAAGCTTAGCTCCACTCCTGGATATCCAAACCTAGATGGCTTACTCCAACCCTGGATGGCTTATATCCTGGATGGCTTATATCCTGGATGGCTTATTTCCAACCCTGGATGGCTTATATCCTGGATGGCTTATATCCTGGATGGCTTATTTCCAACCCTGGATGGCTTATCTCCACCCTGGATGGCTTATATCCTGGATGGCTTATTTCCAACCCTGGATGGCTTAGGCTGTAATTATACATACGTTTTAGATGTCGGTTGACAAACATAACAATCTTGCATAATTATCATTACCCAAACAAATCATTATTCAATCAATATATGTAAGCTGTACTAATGATTAGTAGCAATGTATACATATTCTACAACGCCATGTATACGCTATGTACGTCGCTGTTAATCAATGCCCTTAATACATGTAATATAAACATGATCAAATTACTCATATATTACACTCACTGAGTTATGCATGCACGCATTTATTCTTGTCACTCATCTCATTGTTAACTAATGTTAACAATCGTGTATTACAATCACTGAATTATACGCCAACGTCAATTAATGCACCTATTATCCACTGTTATCAAATTAATATTGTTTTACAATTAATGATCAATTACCATAATTACATCTAATAAAGTCACTTTAAATCATATGCTAGTCTAAAGTTATGTTTGAGAAACATCAATGCTAACCGGATGTCGTAACCGCCAAACAAGATGGCGCCGCCCACTGAATACAAATATACGATAAAAGTTTAATAAAACTACTAACCACATGTTGCCTGTGAAATTTGCCGTCCAATCTCTGTTCCAACAAAGTACTATCGATTATCCCGGCGATAGCTAGAAGACAATGGCATTTATAGCAAACATTACGCCCAAATCATTATTTCCCCCGTTCAGTCCGTGACAAACGTGGCTAAATCTACAGTATTGAATCAACACGAGAGGCCCCTTATACAATTTTGCCGTTTAAGGAAAATTTACCTATACGTTTACATGCATTAGCACAAAACTAAACTTATGACACGGCCTCTCTGGCGGCCACTTAAAATGTGCACGCTTTTACGTGTTACATGAATAGATCATGAATATGGTGAAATTGTTTCAACTCGAACAATAGATTTTGGGTGTAACCGATACAAGAGCTATATACGACCAGTACGCTCTACCCGTGACATTTTGTGACACACATATATGTTCAGTTCTTACACATATATATTCCGTTCTTACACGTACATATACCGTTCTTAAACATATATATTCCGTTCTTACACATATATATTCAGTTCTTACAGATATATATATTCCCTTCTTTCACATATATATTCAATTCTTACACATATATATTCCCTTCAAACACATATTTACACATATATATTCCGTTCTTACACATATATTTCGTTCTTACACGTACATATTCCGTTCTTACGCATATATATTCCGTTCTTACACATATATATTCCGTTCTTTCGCATATATATTCAGTTCTTACTCATATATATTCAGTTCTTACACATATATATTCAGTTCTTACAAATATATATTCAGTTCTTACACATATATATTCAGTTCTTACACATATATATTCCGTTCTTTCACATATATATATTCCGTTCTTTCACATATATATTCGCTTCTTACACATATATATTCACTTCTTACACATATATATTCTGTTCTTACACATATATTCCGTTCTTACACATATATACACATATATATTCCGTTCTTACACATACATATTCCGTTCTTACACGTACATATTCCGTTCTTACACATATATATTCCGTTGTTACTCATATATATTCCGTTCTTACGGATATATATTCAGTTCTAACTCATATATATTCACTTCTTACACATATATATTCAGTTCTTACACATATATTCCGTTCTTACACATATATACACATATATATACCGTTCTTACACATACATATTCCGTTCTTACAGGTACATATTCCGTTCTTACACATATATATTCCGTTCTTACACATATAGATTCCGTTCTTAAGCATATATTCAGTTCTAACTCATATATATTCAGTTCTTACACATATATATTCAGTTCTTACAAATATATATTCAGTTCTTACACATATATATTCAGTTCTTACACATATATATTCAGTTCTTACACAAATATATTCCGTTCTTACACGTATATATTCCGTTCTTACAAATATATATTCCGTTCTTACACGTATATATTCCGTTCTTACACATATATATTCCGTTCTTACACATATATATTCAGTTCTTACACATATATATTCACTTCTTACACATATATATTCCGTTCTTACACATATATATTCAGTTCTTACAGATATATATTCATTTCTTACGCATATATATTCAGTTCTTACGCATACATATTCAGTTGTTACGCATATATATTCATTTCTTACACATATATGTTCAGTTCTTACACATATATATTCCGTTCTTACACGTACATATTCCGTTCTTACACATATATATTCCGTTCTTACACATATATATTCCGTTCTTACACATATATATTCAGTTCTTACACATATATATTCCCTTCTTACACATATATATTCAGTTCTTACACATATATATTCAGTTCTTACACATATATACACATATATATTCCGTTCTTACACATTTATATTCCGTTCTTACACAAATATATTCCGTTCTTACACATATATATTCCGTTCTTACGCATATATATTCAGTTCTTACACATATATATTCAGTTCTTACAAATATATATTCAGTTCTTACACATATATATTCAGTTCTTACACATATATATTCAGTACTTACACATATATATTCCGTTCTTGCACATATATATTCCGTTCTTACACATATATATTCCTTTCTTACACATATATATTCCGTTCTTACACATATATATTCAGTTCTTACACATATATATTCTGTTTTTACGCATATATATTCCGTTCTTACACATATATATTCCGTTCTTACGCATATATATTCAGTTCTTACGCATATATATCATTTCTTACACATATATGTTCAGTTCTTACGCATATATATTCAGTTTTACGAATATATATTCAGTTTTTACGCATATATATTCAGTTCTTACACATATATATTCCGTTCTTACGCATATATATTCAGTTCTTACGTATATATATTCAATTCTTATACATATATGTTCAGTTATTATGCATATATATTCAGTTTTACGCATATGTATTAAGTTCTTACGCATATATATTCAGTTCCTACACATATATATTGAGTTCTTACACATATATATTCCGTTCTTACACATATTTATTCTGTTCTAACACATATATATTCCGTTCTTACACATATATATTCTGTTCTTACACATATATATTCACTTCTTACACATATATATTCCGTTCTTACGGATATATATTCAGTTCTAACTAATATATATTCACTTCTTACACATATATATTCAGTTCTTACACATATATTCCGTTCTTACACATATATACACATATATATACCGTTCTTACACATACATATTCCGTTCTTACACGTACATATTCCGTTCTTACACATATATATTCCGTTCTTACACATATAGATTCCGTTCTTAAGCATATATTCAGTTCTAACTCATATATATTCAGTTCTTACACATATATATTCAGTTCTTACAAATATATATTCAGTTCTTATACATATATATTCAGTTCTTACACATATATATTCAGTTCTTACACAAATATATTCCGTTCTTACACGTATATATTCCGTTCTAACACATATATATTCCGTTCTTACACGTATATATTCCGTTCTTACACATATATATTCCGTTCTTTCACATATATATTCAGTTCTTACACATATATATTCACTTCTTACACATATATATTCCGTTCTTACACATATATATTCAGTTCCTACGGATATATATTCATTTCTTACGCATATATATTCAGTTTTTACGCATATATATTCATTTCTTACACATATATGTTCAGTTATTATGCATATATATTCAGTTTTACGCATATGTATTCACTTCTTACGCATATATATTCATTTCTTACACATATATGTTCAGTTCTTACACATATATATTCCGTTCTTACACGTACATATTCCGTTCTTACACATATATATTCCGTTCTTACACATATATATTCAGTTCTTACACATATATATTCAGTTCTTACACATATATATTCCCTTCTTACACATATATATTCAGTTCTTACACATATATATTCAGTTCTTACACATATATACACATATATATTCCGTTCTTACACATTTATATTCCGTTCTTACACAAATATATTCCGTTCTTACACATATATATTCCGTTCTTACGCATATATATTCAGTTCTTACACATATATATTCAGTTCTTACAAATATATATTCAGTTCTTACACATATATATTCAGTTCTTACACATATATATTCAGTACTTACACATATATATTCCGTTCTTACACATATATATTCCTTTCTTACACATATATATTCCGTTCTTACACATATACATTCAGTTCTTACACATATATATTCCGTTCTTACGCATATATATTCAGTTCTTACGCATATATATCATTTCTTACACATATATGTTCAGTTCTTACGCATATATATTCAGTTTTACGAATATATATTCAGTTCTTACGCATATATATTCAGTTCTTACACATATATATTCCGTTCTTACGCATATATATTCAGTTCTTACGCATATATATTCAATTCTTATACATATATGTTCAGTTATTATGCATATATATTCAGTTTTACGCATATGTATTAAGTTCTTACGCATATATATTCAGTTCCTACACATATATATTGAGTTCTTACACATATATATTCCGTTCTTACACATATTTATTCTGTTTTTACACATATATATTCCGTTCTTACAGATATATATTCTGTTCTTACACATATATATTCACTTCTTACACATATATATTCCGTTCTTACACATATATATTCAGTTCTTACAGATATATATTCAGTTATTACGCATATATATTCAGCTCTTACGCATAAATATTCATTTCTTACGCATATATATTCATTTCTTACACATATATGTTCAGTTCTTACACATATATATTCCGTTCTTACACGTACATATACCGTTCTTACACATATATATTCCGTTCTTACACATATATATTCAGTTCTTACAGATATATATTCCCTTCTTACACATATATATTCAATTCTTACACATATATATTCCCTTCTTACACATATATACACATATATATTCCGTTCTTACACATATATTTCGTTCTTACACGTACATATTCTGTTCTTACGCATATATATTCCGTTCTTACACATATATATTCCCTTCTTACACATATATATTCAATTCTTACACATATATATTCCCTTCTTACACATATATACACATATATATTCCGTTCTTACACATATATTTCGTTCTTACACGTACATATTCCGTTCTTACGCATATATATTACGTTCTTACACATATATATTCCGTTCTTTCGCATATATATTCAGTTCTTACTCATATATATTCAGTTCTTACAAATATATATTCAGTTCTTACACATATATATTCAGTTCTTACACATATATATTCCGTTCTTTCACATATATATATTCCGTTCTTTCACATATATATTCACTTCTTACACATATATATTCACTTCTTACACATATATATTCCGTTCTTACACATATATTCCGTTCTTACACATATATACACATATATATTCCGTTCTTACACACACATATTCCTTTCTTACACGTACATATTTCGTTCTTACACATATATATTCCGTTGTTACTCATATATATTCCGTTCTTACGGATATATATTCAATTCTAACTCATATATATTCACTTCTTACACATATATATTCAGTTTTTACACATATATTCCGTTCTTACACATATATATACATATATATACCGTTCTTACACATACATATTCCGTTCTTACACGTACATATTCCGTTCTTACACATATATATTCCGTTCTTACACATATAGATTCCGTTCTTAAGCATATATTCAGTTCTAACTCATATATATTCAGTTCTTACACATATATATTCAGTTCTTACAAATATATATTCAGTTCTTATACATATATATTCAGTTCTTACACATATATATTCAGTTCTTACACAAATATATTCCGTTCTTACACGTATATATTCCGTTCTTACAGATATATATTCCGTTCTTACACGTATATATTCCGTTCTTACACATATATATTCCGTTCTTACACATATATATTCAGTTCTTACACATATATATTCACTTCTTACACATATATATTCCGTTCTTACACATATATATTCAGTTCTTACGGATATATATTCATTTCTTACGCATATATATTCAGTTTTTACGCATATATATTCATTTCTTACACATATATGTTCAGTTATTATGCATATATATTCAGTTTTACGCATATGTATTCACTTCTTACGCATATATAATCAGTTCTTACACATATATATTCAGTTCTTACATATATATATTCAGTTCTTACACATATTTATTCTATTCTCACACATATATATTCCGTTCTTACACATATATATTCCGTTCTTACACATATATATTCAGTTCTTACACATATATATTCCCTTCTTACACATATGTATTCAGTTCTTACACATATATATTCAGTTCTTACACATATATACACATATATATATTCCGTTCTTACACATATATATTTCGTTCTTACACAAATATATTCCGTTCTTACACATATATATTCCGTTCTTACGCATATATATTCAGTTCTTACACATATATATTCAGTTCTTACAAATATATATTCAGTTCTTACACATATATATTCAGTTCTTACACATATATATTCAGTACTAACACATATATATTCCGCTCTTGCACATATATATTCCGTTCTTACACATATATATTCCGTTCTTACACATATATATTCCGTTCTTACACATATATATTCAGTTCTTACACATATATATTCAGTTCTTACGCATATATATTCCGTTCTTACACATATATATTCCGTTCTTACGCATATATATTCAGTTCTTACGCATATATATCATTTCTTACACATATATGTTCAGTTCTTAACGCATATATATTCAGTTTTACGAATATAATATATTCAGTTCTTACGCATATATATTCAGTTCTTACACATATATATTCCGTTCTTACGCATATATATTCAGTTCTTACGCATATATATTCAATTCTTATACATATATGTTCAGTTATTATGCATATATATTCAGTTTTACGCATATGTATTAATTTCTTACGCATATATATTCAGTTCTTACACATATATATTCAGTTCTTACACATATATATTCCGTTCTTACACATATTTATTCTGTTCTTACACATATATATTCCGTTCTTACACATATATATTCTGTTCTTACACATATATATTCACTTCTTACACATATATATTCCGTTCTTACACATATATATTCAGTTCTTACAGATATATATTCAGTTATTACGCATATATATTCAGCTCTTACGCATAAATATTCATTTCTTACGCATATATATTCATTTCTTACACATATATGTTCAGTTCTTACACATATATATTCCGTTCTTACACGTACATATACCGTTCTTACACATATATATTCCGTTCTTACACATATATATTCAGTTCTTACAGATATATATTCCCTTCTTACACATATATATTCAATTCTTACACATATATATTCCCTTCTTACACATATATACACATATATATTCCGTTTTTACACATATATTTCGTTCTTACACGTACATATTCCGTTCTTACGCATATATATTCCGTTCTTACACATATATAGTCCCTTCTTTCGCATATATATTCAGTTCTTACTCATATATATTCAGTTCTTACACATATATATTCAGTTCTTACAAATATATATTCAATTCTTACACATATATATTCAGTTCTTACACATATATATTCCGTTCTTTCACATATATATATTCCGTTCTTTCACATATATATTCACTTCTTACACATATATATTCACTTCTTACACATATATATTCCGTTCTTACACATATATTCCGTTCTTACACATATATACACATATATATTCCGTTCTTACACATACATATTCCGTTCTTACACGTACATATTCCGTTCTTACACATATATATTCCGTTGTTACTCATATATATTCCGTTCTTACGCATATATATTCAGTTCTAACTCATATATATTCACTTCTTACACATATATATTCAGTTCTTACACATATATTCCGTTCTTACACATATATACACATATATATACCGTTCTTACACATACATATTCCGTTCTTACACGTACATATTCCGTTCTTACACATATATATTCCGTTCTTACACATATAGATTCCGTTCTTAAGCATATATTCAGTTCTAACTCATATATATTCAGTTCTTACACATATATATTCAGTTCTTACAAATATATATTCAGTTCTTACACATATATATTCAGTTCTTACACATATATATTCAGTTCTTACACAAATATATTCCGTTCTTACACGTATATATTCCGTTCTTACACATATATATTCCGTTCTTACACGTATATATTCCGTTCTTACACATATATATTCAGTTCTTACACATATATATTCAGTTCTTACACATATATATTCACTTCTTACACATATATATTCCGTTCTTACACATATATATTCAGTTCTTACAGATATATATTCATTTCTTACGCATATATATTCAGTTCTTACGCATATATATTCATTTCTTACACATATATGTTCAGTTATTATGCATATATATTCAGTTTTACGCATATGTATTCACTTCGTACGCATATATATTCAGTTCTTACACATATATATTCAGTTCTTACATATATATATTCAGTTCTTACACATATATATTCTGTTCTTACACATATATATTCCGTTCTTACACATATATATTCAGTTCTTACACATATATATTCACTTCTTAAACATATATATTCCGTTCTTACACATATATATTCAGTTCTTACAGATATATATTCAGTTATTACGCATATATATTCAGTTCTTACGCATAAATATTCATTTCTTACTCATATATATTCATTTCTTACACATATATGTTCAGTTCTTACACATATATATTCCGTTCTTACACGTACATATTCCGTTCTTACACATATATATTCCGTTCTTACACATAGATATTCCGTTCTTACACATATATTTGCAGTTCTTACACATATATATTCCCTTCTTACACATATATATTCAGTTCTTACACATATATATTCCGTTCTTACACATATATACACATATATATTCCGTTCTTACACATATATTTCGTTCTTACACGTACATATTCCGTTCTTACACCTATATATTCCGTTCTTACACATATATATTCCTTTCTTTCGCATATATATTCAGTTCTTACTCATATATATTCAGTTCTTACAAATATATATTCAGTTCTTACACATATATATTCCGTTATTACACATATATATTCCTTTCTTTCGCATATATATTTAGTTCTTACTCATATATATTCAGTTCTTACTGATATATATTCAGTTCTTACAAATATATATTCAGTTCTTACACATATATATTCAGTTCTTACACATATATATTCAGTTCTTACAAATATATATTCAGTTCTAACACATATATATTCAGTTCTTACACATATATATTCAGTTCTTACACAAATATATTCCGTTCTTACACATATATATTCCGTTCTTACACATATATATTCCGTTCTTACACGTATATATTCCGTTCTTACACATATATATTCCGTTCTTACACATATATATTCAGTTCTTACACATATATATTCACTTCTTACACATATATATTCCGTTCTTACACATATATATTCAGTTCTTACAGATATATTTTCAGTTCTTACGCATATATATTTCGTTCTTACGCATATATATTTTGTTCTTACGCATATATATTCATTTCTTACACATATATGTTCAGTTCTTACACATATATATTCCGTTCTTACACGTACATATTCCGTTCTTACACATATATTCCGTTCTAACACATATATATTCCGTTCTTACACATATATATTCCGTTCTTACACATATATATTCCCTTCTTACACATATATTTCAGTTCTTACACATATATATTCCGTTCTTACACGTACATATTCCGTTCTTACACATATATATTCCGTTCTTACACATATATATTCAGTTCTTACACATATATATTCACTTCTTACATATATAAAATCAGTTCTTAAACATATATATTCCGTTCTTACACATATATACACATATATATTCCGTTCTTACACATATATATTCCGTTCTTACACGTACATATTCCGTTCTTACACATATTTATTCCGTTCTTACACATATATATTCCGTTCTTACGCCTATATATTCAGTTCTTACACATATATATTCAGTTCTTACATATATATTCAGTTCTTACAAATATATATTCATTTCTTACACGTATATATTCAGTTCTTACACATATATATTCAGTTCTTACACATATATATTCCGTTTTTACACATATATATTCCGTTCTTACACATATATATTCCGTTCTTACACATATATATTCCGTTCTTACACGTATATATTCCGTTCTTACACATATATATTCCGTTCTTACACATATATATTCCATTCTTACACATATATTCCGTTCTTACGCATATATATTCGTTCTTTCGCATATATATTCAGTTTTACGCATATATTTTTTCTTCTTATGCATATATATTCCGTTCTTACGCATATATATTCAGTTCTTACACATATATATTCCGTTCTTACGCATTATATTCAGTTCTTACACATATATATTCAGTTCTTACACATATATATTCAGTTCTTACAAATATATATTCAGTTCTTACACATATATATTCAGTTCTTACACATATATATTCCGTTCTTACACATATATATACCGTTCTTAAACATATATATTCCGTTCTTACACGTATATATTTCGTTCTTACACATATATATTCCGTTCTTACACATATATATTCCGTTCTTACACATATATATTCCGTTCTTACACATATATATTCCGTTCTTACACATATATATTCCGTTCTTACACGTATATATTCCGTTCTTACACATATATTTTTCGTTCTTACACATATATATTCCGTTCTTACACATATATATTCAGTTCTTACGCATATATATTCCGTACTTACACATATATATTCCTTTCTTACACATAGATATTCAATTCTTACACATATATATTCCGTTCTTACGCATATATATTCAGTTCTTACACATATATATTCAGTTCTTACACATATATATTCTCTTCTTACACATATATATTCAGTCCTTACACATATATATTCCGTTCTTACACATATATACACATATATATTCCGTTCTTACACATATATATTCCGTTCTTACACGTACAGATTCCGTTCTTACACATATATATTCCGTTCTTACACATATATATTCCGTTCTTACAAATATATATTCAGTTCTTACACATATATATTCCCTTCTAACACATATATATTCAGTTTTTACACATATATATTCCGTTCTTACACATACATATTCCGTTCTTACACATATATATTCAGTTCTTACACATATATATTCACTTGTTACACATATATAATTAGTTCTTACACATATATATTCCGTTCTTACAC
>JAWPHD010019905.1:0-33785 GCA_037043455.1 Cyrtodaria siliqua | reverse complement strand
TGAATATAATTGAGTGATTATTATAATCAATGAATTAATCATAAATATGTATATGTGTATATTTATGTACGGAGTATATGTATATTTATATACACATATAATGTGTATGTATATAATTATGTATGTGTGTATGCAAACATATGTATATGTATATAAATGGGTGAACCTGAGGAATGAATGAATGAATGAATTGAATTGAATTGAATTGAATTGAATTCAATTGACTATGGCAAAAAGAAATGATAACAAAATAAACGTATGTTAATTTTTTGTTTGTATTATGTATGTGGCTTAAAATGAAGCATGTAAAGACAAATTTGATAGGCTTTGTGATAATGTACATTTTGATTTTGTTTTGTATATATATATTAATAAACGGGCCATTGATTATGGTTAAAAAATAAAATAAAAAATAAAAACTTATAACTTGTACAAAAAAAAAATAAATAAAAAACTTATAACTTGTACAAAAAAAATAAATAAAAAATATTGAGATACACAATAATGTCCAGTTTTTTTCCGACTGTGTCCAGTTATTTCCCGGCGGTTATTTTCCTCTAACAATTTTACAATGGTACCGCTCTGATTTGATAGAGTGTTAATGGTTATACTATTGCCTCATTAGTGAATCTGGCATCAGAAATGACCGGGAAAACATTGCAGACGAGTTATGATAACGTATTATTGAGATACACAGTAATGTCCAGTTTTTTCCCGGCTGTGTCCAATTATTTCCCGGCGGTTATTTTCCTAAAACAATGGTATCGCTCTGATTTAATAGAGTGTTATTGGTTATAATATTTCCTCATTAATGAGGTTGACATGAGAGATGAGCGGAAAAGCATTGGAGATGGGATATGATAAAATGATATTGAGATACACAATAATGTCCAGTTTTTTTTCCGACTGTGTCCAGTTATTTCTCGGCGCTTATTTTCCTCTTACAATGGTACCGCTCTGATTTAATAGAGTGTTATTGGTTATACTTTTGCTTCATTAGTGAGGTTGGCATGAGAGATGAGCGGGAAAACATTGGAGATGAGATATGATAACATATTATTGAGATACACAATAATGTCCAGTTATTTTCCCGGCTGTGTCCTGTTATTTCCCGACGGTTATTTTCCTGTAACAATGGCACCGCTCTGATTTAGTAGAGTGTTATTGGTTATACTATTGCCTAACTATTGAGGTTGACATGAGGGATGAGCGGGAAAACATTGGAGTTGAGATATGATAACATATTGTTGAGATAAACAATAATGTCCAGGTTTTTCCCGGCTGTGTCCAGTTATTTCCCGGCGGTTATTTTCCTGTAACAATGGTACCACTCTGAATTAATAGAGTGTTACTGGTTATACTATTGCCTCATTAATGAGGTTGACATGAGGGATGAGCGGAAAATATTGGAGTCGAGATATGATAACACATTATTGAGCTACACAATAATGTCCAGTTTTTCCCCGGCTGTGTCCATTTATTTCCCGGTGGTTGATTTTTTCCTCTAACAATGGTACCGCTCTGATTTAAGAGAGTGTTACTGGTTATACTATTGCCTCATTAATGAGTTTGACATGAGGGATGAGCGGGAAAACATTGGAGTTGAGATATGATAACATATTGTTGAGATACACAATAATGTCCAGTTTTTTCCCGGATGTGTCCAGTTATTTCCCGACGGTTATTTTCCTCTAACAATGGTACCGCTCTGATTTAATAGAGTGTTATTGGTTATACTATTGCCTCATTAGTGAGGTTGGCATGAGAGATGAGCGGGAAAACATTGGAGTTGAGATGTGATAACATTATTCAGATACACAATAATGTCCAGTTTTTTCGCGGCTGTTTCCAGTTATTTCCCGGCGGTTATTTTCCAGTAACAATTGTACCGCTCTGATTTAATAAAGTGCTATTAGTTATTCTATTGCCTCATTAGTGTGGTTGGCATGAGAGATGACGGGAAAACATTGGAGATGAGATATGATAACATATTATTGAGATACACAATAATGTCCAGTTTTTTCCCGGCTGTGTCCACTTATTTCCCTGCGGTTATTTTCCTCTAATAACGGTACCGCTCTGATTTAAGAGAGTGTTATTGGTTATACTATTGCCTCATTTATGAGGTTAACATGAGGCATGAGCGGGAAAACATTGGAGTCGAGATATGATAACATATTATTGAGCTACACAATAATGTACATTTTTTTCACGGCTGTGTCCACTTATTTCCCGGCGGTTATTTTCCTCTAACAACGGTACCGCTCTGATTTAAGAGAGTGTTATTGGTTATACTATTGCCTCATTAATGAGATTGACATGAGGGATGAGCGGGGAACATTGGAGATGAGATATGATAACACATTATTGAGCTACACAATAATGTCCAGTTTTTTCCCGGCTGTGTCCACTTATTTCCCTGCGGTTATTTTTCTCTAATAACGGTACCGCTCTGATTTAAGAGAGTGTTATTGGTTATACTATTGCCTCATTAATGATGTTAACATGAGGCATGAGCGGGAAAACATTGGAGTCGAGATATGATAACATATTATTGAGCTACACAATAATGTCCAGTTTTTTCCCGGCTATGTCCAGTTATTTTTCGGCGGTTATTTTCCTCTAACAATGGTACCGCTCTGATTTAATAGAGTGTTATTGGTTATAGTATTGCCTCATTAATGAGGTTGACATGAGGGATGAGCGGGAAAACATTGAAGATGAGATATGATAACATTATATTGAGATACACAATAATGTCCAGTTTTCTTCCGACTGTGTCCAATTATTTCCCGGCGGTTATTTTCCTCTAACAATGGTACCGCTCTGATTTAATAGAGTGGTATTGGTTATACTATTGCCTAATTAGTGAATCTGGCATGAGAAATGAGCGGGAAAACATTGCAGATGAGATATGATAACATTATATTGAGATACACAATAATGTCCAGTTTTTTTCCGACTGTGTCCAGTTATTTCCCGGCGGTTATTTTCCTAAAACAATGGTACCGCTCTGATTTAATAGAATGTTATTGGTTATACTACTGCCTCATTAATGAGGTTGACATGAGAGATGAGCGGGAATACATGGGAGATGGGATATGATAACATGATATTGATACACAATAATGTCCAGTTTTTTCCCCGACTGTGTCCAGTTATTTCCCTGCGGTTATTTTCCTCTAACAATGGTACCGCTCTGATTTAATAGAGTGTTACTGGTTATACTATTGCCTCATTAGTGAGGTTCGCATGAGAAACGAGCGGGAAAACATTGGATTTGAGATGTGATAACATTATTGAGATACACAATAATGTCCAGTTTTTTGGCGGCTGTGTCCAGTTATTTCCCGGCGGTTATTTTCCTGTAACAATGGTACCGCTCTGATTTAATAAAGTACTATTGGTTATACTATTGGTTCATTAGTGTGGTTGGCACGAGAGATGACGGGAAAATATTGGAGATGAGATATAATAACATATTATTGAGATACACAATAATGTCCAGTTTTTTCCCAGCTATTTCCACTTATTTCCCTGCGGTTATTTTCCTCTAATAACGGTACCGCTCTGATTTAAGAGAGTGTTATTGGTTATACTATTGCCTCATTAATGAGGTTAACATGAGGCATGAGCGTGAAAACATTGGAGTCGAGATATGATAACATATTATTGAGCTACACAATAATGTGCAGTTTTTTCCCAGCTATGTCCAGTTATTTCCCGGCGGTTATTTTCCTCTAACAATGGTACCGCTCTGATTTAATAGAGTGTTATTGGTTATACTATTGCCTCATTAATGATGTTGACATGAGGGATGAGCGGGAAAACATTGGAGATGAGATATGATAACATTATATTGAGATACACAATAATGTCCAGTTTTCTTCCGACTGTGTCCAGTTATTTCCCGGCGGTTATTTTCCTCTAACAATGGTACCGCTCTGATTTAATAGAGTGTTAATGGTTATACTATTGCCTCATTAGTGAATCTGGCATGAGAAATGAGCGGGAAAACATTGCAGATGAGATATGATAACATGATATTGATACACAATAATGTCCAGTTTTTTTCCCGACTGTGTCCAGTTATTTCCCGGCGGTTATTTTCCTCTAACAATGGTACCGCTCTGATTTAATAGAATGTTATTGGTTATACTATTGCCTCATTAGTTAGGTTGGCATGAGAGATGAGCTGGAAAACATAGGAGATGAGATATGATAGCATATTATTGAGATACGCAATAATGTCCGGTTTTTTTCCCGGCTGTGTCCTGTTATTTCCCGACGGTTATTTTCCTGTAACAATGGTACCGCTCTGATTTAAGAGAGTGTTACTGGTTATACTATTGCCTCATTAATGAGGTTGACATGAGGGATGAGCGGGAAAACATTGGAGTTGAGATATGATATCATATTATTGAGATACACAATAATGTCCAGTTTTTTCTCGGCTGTGTCAACTTATTTCCCGGCGGTTGTTTTCCTCTAACAATGGTACTGCTCTGTTTTAATAGAGTGTTATTGGTTATACTATGCCTCATTAGTGAGGTTGGCATGAGAGATGAACGGGAAAACATTGGAGATGAGATATAACATATTAATGAGATACACAATAATGTCCATTTTTTTTCCCGTCTGTGTCCAGTTATTTCCCGGCGTTTTTTTTCCTGTAACAATGGCACCGCTCTGATTTAATAGAGTGTTATTGGTTATACTGTTGCCTCACTAATGAGGGTGACATGAGGGATGAGCGGGAAAACATTGGAGTTGAGATATGATAACATATTATTGAGATACACAATATGGTAAAGTTTTTTCCCGGCTGTGTCAAGTTATTTCCCGGCAGTTATTTTCCTGTAACAATTGTACCGCTCTGATTTAATAGAGTGTTATTGGTTATACTATTGCCTCATTAGTGAGGTTGGCATGAGAGATGAGCGGGAAAACATTGGAGATGAGATATGATAACATATTATTGAGATACACAATAATATCTAGTTTTTTTCCCGGCTGTGTCCAGTTATTTCCCGGCTGTTATTTTCCTCTAACAATGGTTCCGCTCTGATTTAATAGAGTGTTATTGGTTATACTATTGCCTAATTAATGAGGCTGACGTAAGAATTAATTATATAATGAGTTTGTATACAACTACAGTAATGTCAACTATCCAGCTCCCCGTGTGGTTGCCGGGGTAGAATACAACCGCTGCAACTGCAAACACACCTTCACATGCAGAGGGGTAGGACCCCCCTACCCCCTCATCCCACCCACCGACCCCCATTCATATTCATTTTGTCATTTTTTTTCATGCTCATTAAAGGTCTTCAGCAGGCATTGTTTCAGGTGCCATCTTGCCCACATCATTAAGAGCAGTTGCAGAAAAACAATAAACGTGGCTCCAGCGTAAATGGAGTGCCACGGTCTACAGTAGAATTTGCTGCAACTCTGACGTTCAAGGTGAGAAGGTCTAGGCCCATTCTCCATTTCTTATCTCCATACGCATGGAGAATGAGCCTGGCATGTTCATGCCTATTAGGCGCCATATAACCTTTTATGTGTTGGTGCGCCTTTGAGTTCATCCAGACTATTATATTAATGCAGTCATCGTACAAAATAATAAGGGAAAGTATGCGAAGTTCCCACTGACAGCTTCTATGATTCTTCTGCATTTGCATTGACTTTAACCTTTGAGATGCTCCCTATAGACAGTTTTTTTATATTTAGCCGAAAGTAATACGCGCATGCGCAGTGTAGCTTCCGTCCAGTTTTTTCCCGGTCCAGTATTTTCCCGTTACACCGGTTGAGGAACGATTTTTTCACCACCAGTTATATTTGGGATATTGTCAACCCTTTTGTGTTGATGTTTTGATTTGCATTGCTACATTTTCTGTGAAAGCTACTTTAGATGTGTTTTAGATTATATAAAGTTAATAACGTATCATATTTATAAATGTCAGTTTACGTTGTATTGTAACCAAGTGGGTTGGGGAAAGTAATCTTACCAGTTTAACTTTATGAGTTTTCGTATATTCTTCTCACTTCAAACGTAGGATAACCTCCATCCATAAACACTATTTGTATCATAAATTGTGACGACTGGACATTATTCATTGTGTAATGTTGTATATTTGATGTAAGTAAATGAATATCAATTTCAGCGCTATACCTCCACTAAGGAGAGCTCTTTTGTGTATACAAATCTATTTTTAGTCTTGGTAACGCTTGACTTCTTCGCAGTTTAAGGCCACACAAAGATATTTCTTTGTTTTATTTCATCAATTATTGTGTGTAAGTACTTATTAATGCAATGCATATCGGTACAGGGTTAAATTTTAATTCATTTATTGTATAAGTCAAATGTAAACTCTCCCAGCAGAATACGGTTGAGCAGATCCGAAGTCTTGACAAGAATCTGCGGATTCCCAACTGCCCTACGATATTTTGTAGTGTTGTTGATTTTCCAACAAGATTCTGTTGGATCTCCCAACCAAATTTGGTTGGATCTGAGTGTAGTTTAAAAGCAGACGATTTTTAGAATCGGGGGACTTTCAGCATTCATTTTGGCCCGTTTAAAACTTGGCAGATTTTCATATTTCGCGCCGGGTGACGCCATTATACTAGTTGTCGATAGAACATTAGAGATGCGTCATGGAGTATATTCGGGTAACTTAAGAAATAATAAGAACTTAACATATAAGTACATGACCATTTTCAATACAACTGCGAGTCATTTTCTTAGTTATTTCCAATCCAATGACATAAATTTCATATTATTTTATTTTCTAAAAGAACCCCGGCAAACTGACATTTCTAAATGGAACCTTTCCTAAAATACTTTCCAACGCAAAACTAATGCTATCAATTTAACAGCTATTTCTAAAACAGAGAGTGGTTTTTGACATTACAAGGTCTGGGTAATGTCGTAAAATATATATATTACAATAACTGGATAGTGATACGATCAGGAACAATTTAAAATTAGAAAAGATATAATAGATGCAATTATAAACCGTTTACCACTGTAAATCAAAGCTACCACATTTCTTTTTATAGGATGCCGTTCTAATGCAGAATGATAGGAACCAATCAGATTACAGATAGTAACATGTGTTATGTACTATTACATACGAATTTGTGGTGCAACTAGCCAACTGCGAGAAAGGCCAAAGGCGCCGTTAGTCAGAACGTCGTCTATTACTTGTATACTGACTTGAAGGTTCAAGTTCTAGCCCTAAACAAGGCAACATCTTTAACCATATTATGTGAACATATTTCAGGAATATTATTCAAAACTACTACGAAATAAATTTGATTAGTTCGTATCATGATGAATGGGAGTACTCTGAGAATTTAAGTTATACCACAACTATTCTTCAACGTATTGAATATTACATTTTACAGTCGGCTAATTATTTCGTGTAGAAAGACTGCGTTTTCCATTAATTTTAATTCTAGATACTGTAGGTTTCTTTATGGTTTGGGACGTATTACCAGTATAGTGAAGTCATTGTCTATGGTTTGGGCGTATTACCAGTATGGTGAACTCATTGTCTATGGTTTGGGCGTATTACCAGTATGGTGAACTCATTGTCTATGGTTTGGGCGTATTACCAGTATGGTGAACTCATTGTCTATGGTTTGGGACGTATTACCATTATAGTGAACTCATTGTCTATGGTTTGGGACGTATTACCAGTATATTGAACTCATTGTCTACGGTTTGGGATGTATTACCATTATAGTGTACTCATTGTCTATGGTTTGTAACGTATTACCAGTATAGTGAACTCATTGTCTATGGTTTGGGACGTATTACCATTATAGTGAACTCATTGTCTATGGTTTGGGACGTATTGCCAGTATAATGAACTCATTGTCTATGGTTTGGGACGTATTACCAGTATAGTGAACTCATTGTCTAGGGTTTGGGATGTATTACCAGTATAGTGAAATCATTGTCTATGGTTAACAGACTGTGAATCATGTAGCATGCATTACCACTTCAATTCCTTGTGAACTCGTCTAAAAAACTTGAATGGTATAAACACATATTTTGCAATGACGTTTACGTAGATCTGCCTACTGAAGAAGTGTAGCATGCGATCATTATTATATGTATACTAGCAACAAAACGTTCATTAGTCTCTATAGCGTAGGGGAAGTCAGGGTCCAAGCCTGCTGGTTTAATTACTTTTACTATATTTTTTTCTCAAATTTTCATTATTATAGTTTTCATTATTGCAAATGTTAAGGTAGCAATGAATTTTCAATTTGATAACGCAATCTTATAATTGCACATGGTAGCAGTGAACAGTTTATATGTGTTGTAATGCACACACCAACGCACACGTATCCCTTACCTGTGAACAATTGCATTTATTTGCTTATGTATACTTCTTGCACGTCGTGTTACAAGGGTGATTTGTAATCAATATGTAAGGATGTCAATGTATTTGAACAGAGAGAAGCGAGGTAGTCCACATTGATTCAAAATGTTTGGTAGGAAGAACTTATGGCAAAAATCGGAAAGAATGTAAGAAAAAACGGTCGTGGCGTGTTTATGTCTCCGTGACAATTTTTTTTTAAATTTTTTTTAACACCCGTGATTTACGGAGCTCCGCAGGGGACACGCAGAACAATAATTTAAAGCGTTTGCACGCTCCACTACAGCGTTGTTTGCACGCTCCACTACAGCGTTCGCACAACTACTGTATTAGAGCGCAGGGGCGTATCCACGGATTTTTTATTGGTACGGCCAAATATATGATGAGCGGCGTAAGGCGCGAGTTGCTATTTTTATTGCAAGATCCCCTTTACTAGCGGCAAATCCGAATAAACAGCAAAAATATGCGAATTAATTCTTGTATTTACATTATTTTCCCGTCACTATAATAGTATCAGCAAAAATTCTAATGATAGCAAAAAGTAAAAGAGAAACCGTCACTGTCACTGTCTTTTCGTGCAGTAGAATATTCATTTTCTGTTAAGACAAACCGGATGCAAGCGCAGTGCTGCATGCAGTGCGTACTGTTCGTTCACCTCCTTGAATGAATAAATGAATGAATGGTGTTTTACGGCACGTCGACACATAAATAGGTCATATTGTGCGCAAAAATTGATGAAAAATGAAGTATTATTTAAAAATTAGTGTAAATATATAAAGATAAAACTATTAAAAAAACTAAGGGATGATAAGGTGTAAAATAAACTATGTATGTAAATCAACGAATGCCCGTCAACGGGTATATAAACAAGTAAATATATATAAGAACACATTATAATGATTTATATAGTCTGATCTCTTTTAGGAAATCTAAAATAAGACTAAAATCTACAGTATCAAATAACTCTTTCATAGTATTAACATTGTAGTACCTTTGACGCATAGGATCAAAGTCTACACATTCCAATAAGATGTGTTTGACCGTTAACGGTGCAAAGCAGGGTATACATTCTGGTAATTGCTCACCTTGTAATAAATATGAATGAGTATAACGTGTATGCCCTATCCTGCACCGGGCTAGGATAACTTCCTCTCGACGAATGGGTCTAGTAGAAGAACGCCATTCTCAGAGTAACGGTTTAATTGAATGGAGTTTATTGTTAACGGACAAATCCCAAGCGGTTTGCCAAGAGTTACGAATATATGTGTTAATACAACTTTTAAAATCAGTGTAAGGTAATTTGGTATTAGATATATGTAAATCTAATGCTGCCTTAGCAGCACTATCAGCTCTATCATTACCACGTATTCCTACATGGCTTGGAAGCCAGCAGAAAATAATAACATTATCAATTATAAGAGAATTGTACTTTTCTAAAAGTTGAAGCACAACTGGGTTATCATGTTTCATATTACCCAGTGCTTGAAGAGATGAAAGGGAATCAGAAAAGATTACGAAATGGTCATCATCAGATTCCTGAATATAATTTAAGGCAAGTTCAATTGCCTTAAGTTCAGCTGAAAAGATAGAGGCCTTGTCAGGCAGGCGGCTCTTTATGTTGTGTTTGTGAACAGCTGCTGCAGCTACCTTATCTCCATCTTTAGAGCCATCTGTGTAGATATGTTGAAAGTCAATGTATTTCGATATAATTTCATTAAATTTGCTTTGAAAGACAGTAGGGTCTGTACTGGATTTGTTATTATTACAAAGATCAAAAATAATTGTTGGAGTTTCCAAAGTCCACGGTGGAATTTGTGGTACTTTGTACTTGGCAATCAAATTTAGGTCGATTTCAGTGTCTCTTAATTTTGGTTTAATACGAAGACCAAATGGTCGAATGGCCTTCGGTTTTCGATCAAAAAGAGGTTCACAACTAGGATTAAAAACATTATCGAAAGTTGGGTTTGAAGGGTTAGACTTTAATTTAATGGCGTATTGAAGAGCTAATTTGTCTCGTCTATGAGACAGTGATGGTTCATTGGCTTCAACATATAGACTTTCGGCTGGTGATGTACGAAAGGCACCTAAGGCGAGTCGTAATCCTTGATTATGTATAGGGTCGAGCATCTGCAAGTACGACTTGCGAGTCGATCCATATACTATTGAGCCGTAGTCCAGCTTGGATCTGATAAGAGATCTGTAAAGTCGCAAGAGGACTTTTCGATCTGCTCCCCAATTAGTGTTTGCAACAACTTTAAGTAAGTTAAGAGCTTTAAGGCATTTGGCCTTCAAGTATTTAAGGTGTGGTATAAACGTTAATTTACGATCGAAAATAAGACCAAGGAATTTTGTCTCATCCACTACTGGTATTGGTGACCCATCCAGTGTTAGATGAGGGTCTTCATGATGTTTACGAAGTTGACAAAAGTGCATACAATTAGTTTTAGATTTAGAAAATTTAAAACCATTTTCATCAGACCAGGTCTGAAGTTTATTGAGACATTGTTGTAATTATCTCTCGATAGTATTCATGTTTTTTGCACGATAACATATAACAAAGTCGTCAACATATAGCGAACAATCCACACCCGGATTGATGCATTTTACTATACTGTTAATCTTTATATTAAAAAGTGTGACAGATAGTATGCTGCCCTGTGGAACACCCATCTCCTGTTCATGAATATCAGAGAGGGTTGAACCCATTCGGACACGAAACTGTCTATCATCTAAGAATTTCTCTATAAAAATGGGTAATCGGCCTCTAAGACCAATGTCATGTAGATCATTCATAATACCGTACTTCCATGCAGTATCATAAGCTTTCTCCAAATCAAAAAATACAGCGACTAAATGTTCTTTATTTATGAAAGCTTCCCTAATAAAAGATTCAAATCGTATGAGATTGTCTGTTGTGCCTCGTTGGCGCCGGAATCCACTTTGATACTTTGTTATCAGTTTGTTGGACTCCAGGTACCAAACGAGTCTCTCATTAATCATTCGTTCCATGGTTTTACATATACAACTCGTTAAAGCAATTGGGCGATAATTTATTGGGTCCGTATGATCCTTTCCAGGTTTGGGGACTGGAATAACGATTGCTTCCCGCCAAGAATCGGGGAAGATTCCCGTCACCCAAACCTTATTAAATATATCAAGAAGGGTAGAGAGACAGGATTCAGGTAAATGTTTTAGTAATTGATAATGGATATCATCAGGACCAGCTGATGTATCATGAGCCTTTTTAAGGGACTCTCGAAGTTCTTTGAGAGTGAATAGTTTATTGTATTTCTCCAAGTTTTTTGACTTGAAGTTCAGCTTCTTCTGTTCTTTTTGTTTCTTATTTTTCAGAAAATTTGGTTGACAATTTTCAGAAGAAGAATTTTTTGAAAAAGTTTCTGCCAAAGTGTTTGTAATATCTTTGACAGATGTTATATCTCCATTGTCTGTTTTAAGATGATTTACAGAACTGGAATTACCTTTACCACTTATTTTCCGGACCATGTTCCATGTCGTCTTAAGTCATGAGCGAGAATTCAGCCTAGAGACGTAAGATCTCCAGGATTTCCTCTTGCTATCCTTAATAGTACGACGGGCTTTCGCACGAAAAACTCTAAAGTTATCTAAATTTGTTTGAGTTGGCCGCAAGTTAAAATTATTTAATGCAGCTTTACGATCGCTGACTGCCTTTTTGCAGTCATCGTCGTACCATGGTTTATGTGGGCGTTTAGGATTTGCCGAGGTTTTTGGAATGGTTTGATCAGCTATATCGTGAAGAATTTTGGTAAAAAGAGCAGTTGCGTCTTCGACATCCTCGAAAACGGAAGGCTTTAATTGTTCCTCGCAAAGAGATTGAAACGTAGTCCAATCAGCCTTGCGAAGTTTCCATCGTTGCGTTTTTTCGAGAAGTGGAGGGCCGATATTTTCAAGAAATATGGGGAAGTGGTCACTTCCACAGAGGTCGTGTCCAACACTCCACGAAAAATCCATCAAAAGCGTTGGATCGCATATTGTTAAATCAATGGAAGAATGAGAGCCTGTAGCAGGATGTAAGTAAGTATGTGACTTATTATTAAAAAGACACAAATTGTTTTTGGCTAAGAAATCCTCAATTTTCTTGCCTTTATCGTTTATATCTTTACAACCCCAGATGTAGTTGTGTGCATTAAAATCGCCCAAGAGTATGAAAGATGATGGCAATTGTGCAACTAGGTGATTTAGATCTTTAGAGTCTAGTGAAGAACTAGGTGGTAAATATAAGGAACATATTGTTATGACTCTGTGCATAGTAACACTGACCGCAATAGCTTGCAAATTTGTTTTCAAGGCAACAGGTCTGTGAGGAATGTTTCGATTAACGATTATCGAAACTCCACCAGTCGCCTTGTCCCCGGTATCACAAATATGATTGTATAGTGAGTATTGTTTAAAATATACCTTATCACTTGTCTTCAAGAATGTTTCTTGAAGACAAAAGGCAATAGGGTTGTGTTCATTTAAAATTAAGCTGATTTCATCATAATTTGGTTTCAAACCTCGACAATTCCATTGAATGATCTTATTAGTTTTACCCATTATTTAGCGCTAAGGCGATTTTTAATTTTGTTTTTATTTTTGGCCTTAGATTTAGGAGAGCTCTTAGGAGACTCAAGTAGCGACATCTCCACTGATGGATCCTCCTCCCCGGAAGAAGTCAGCTGAAGTGGCACCTCAACTAACCTTTCATGAGAGGATGGAAGTGGCAGTGCAGCTGCCGGCTCTGAAATGTCCATAAGCTGTTCGAATAGATACTTTCAATGCGTGAGCATCCGAGCGTAAATAATATGAATTTTAGGCTCTGCCTAAGACCGAGCAGAGCTCTTAAAATTAATACTTACATGATATATCGGATTGTATGTAACATTTAACTTGTAAACCAAATATTTTAGTCTTAATAATTATTCTATATTGTTGTGATAAAAGACTTACCTATCTTAAGTTTCTTGTCAATGCCAGCATATCAAATCCTGAAATATCTCTGATATGCAAGAAATGCTACATATCTAGGGGTGGAATTCACATCAGACTTATCATGGTCCCCACATGTCAACAAAGTCACAAATAAAGCTAGCCAAAGCCTTGGATTCCTAAAAAGCAACCTACACGCTGCAAGACCCGAAACTAAACAAGCAGCATACTGCTCCATAGTCCGACCAACCCTCGAGCACAGTTCCTCTGTGTGGGATCCGTATCATATCAAGGATATACAGAAACTTGAAGTGTACAACGGAGAGCTGCTAGATTTGTGTGCAACAACTATTCCAAGGCTCCGGGCACGGTTACCAATCTACTATCAAACTTGAAATGGGACTCTCTTGAATACAGAAGGCAAACCAGTCGCCTTTCTCTTTTCTACAAAATAGTTTACAACCAGGTCGACATCCTCCCTTCGCAGTACTTAACGCCATATACCCGCCAATCCAGACACAATCATCATCTAGCATATCAAAAACCCATCACCACAGTTGACTATTATAAATATTCATATGTTCCTCGCACAATTACAGCTTGGAATTCCCTACCATCGCATGAAGTCAGTGCTGACTCGATCCTTGGATTTAAATCAGGGCTGGCTACATTGCCATTCTAATAGTAAATTATATACTATCCTTTTTTTAATGTTTTTAACCTGCACAGCTAATATTCTTGTCTTCACAGTGACAGTGTCTTGTACATTACTATCGGCATTTATATAGGCATATTTTATTCGCACTAGTTTTTATCACATTGTCTTGTTCTCCTGGGTGGATTGAATAGCTTGGGAAACTTGACAATCTTTCACTTTTTTAACCCCCACGCATGGCCATATAATCTTAATTGATTTTTTGCCATTATTGTAAAAGAAGAAGAAGGAGAAATGGTTAGCATACCAGGGGTCATCCGCCAAGTTGTCATTATTGTCTATATAACGTGCGCATCCATCGCGATGTGCACGATACCACTGTTGGATGGACATTGGCTGATTGAAGTTTCATTAAAATGGTCTGAGAAATAAAGTTACGTGTTTTTTACAAAAACTATTGAAAATGTAGATGAATTACATAAACTGTCATGTTAAAAAACACCGAAATATATGAGTAAATTAATTGACTATTCATAATTTCGCATTAAGAAAAATGTACGACATCTGTTATATTTCAAAGGCAAGTATAGCATCCATAGCAAGGTTGAATTGTTCATCTTTCTGTAATGGTGCAGCTTCTAGAATGCCATTTATTTGATATGTTTTAGTAATATACCCTTTTCCCCCGTTTATTTCTCATTTCCTTTTTCTTTGATTCTGACTATGTTTCGTTTTCAAGAGGTTCCTAGTTTCCTACATAAAGAATGGATGTCATTGGTTATATTAGAGTTGGAATTTGAGTGCTTATTTGGTTCAGTATATGATGTACTAAATTTAATATAATTTTCTGAATTATGTTTGCTCTTGTTGCCATGCGTGTTTTCGGTGCGTGATATTCGCTTTTTACTTTTACTACTATCAGCGTCATTAGAACTTAAAACTGTTCATTGTTCAAAAGCAAGGCAATGGTTGTACATGACAATTCTCCTTCATTGGTTGAAAAAGAATACATGTGATATTAATATTGCTCTGCACCATTTAATGCGTAAAACTCATGTGTACATTGATGTTGTAGCCTAAAATGGTAGACAAAGTTTCAATCTCAGAAGCTGTGGCCCACCCATGACCATTTATCATTTTCCCCTCGTATTAAAGTTTGGTCATGTCAGGACTGTGGTAAATTTGGACTAACTCCTCCATGTCAACCCCGTTATCAGCAATATAAAAGCATATATTTCTCCTATATTGTCTTGTCGAGGGGTCAGGCAATGGCTGGTGGCATTTTGAATGATGCATTGTGAGTCGAAGTGTATTTGAATGATGCATTGTGGGTCGAAGTGTAGCGGGACATGTTATGATTTTAAGTACGTAGTTCTATCTGAAATCAATTATTTTCAAAAGTATGCTATAATAACTGTGACCGAGGTGAGGGATCGATGCGCTAAGGTACAATTTATCTGATTCACATACTTTTTGAGTAAATAATGCTTTATATAAGATATTTGCACCAATGTTGTGAGGGTGGGTCGAATCTGCAGGTAGGTGTCAACAACATGCTTTATCGTCGATGGAAACTAAATTAGGCGTCTCCTTCTCATGTGTGTATAAGCGTTTATTTATCCTCGCTGTATTGCACTAAGCATTTTAGCGAGCAGACCTAGGTTTTAAGTCTCATCCGAAGGACTGGTAAGGTAGGAAATACTTTGAAATATTTCGGTAATTAACCCAAATTCGGTCCTGGCTGGGATTGAACGCGCGATCCCTGGGTTACTAAGCCGCAATGCTTACCATTACACCACGGCGCTACCTTCTCATGTAATGTCATTTGGTGAATAGCATATTGTCTGTTCTTTGATTTAAAACCGATTTCATGTCTATGGGCCTATAAAAAAGGAAGTTAAGTCAGGTTTTATGATTTGTAATACCCTACCCACCTTCTGTTTACATGGCCCATATTTGATATTGTCGGGTACATGGTCGTAGGAACGTTTCAGTTATTGGAGGGGTGGGGAGAAGAGGGGGTGGGGGGACTTTTTCAGAGAAAACATATTTGGCAAGCAAAACCATTTAGAAAAAAGTATGTTTGAATTATTGTTGGGAGGAGACAGACTTCTTGAGAAAATATTTTACAAGCAAAATAAAACAACAATGTTATTCATGCTCAGTGACATCAATACATACAACATTATAAAGGACTACTGGGATACCTTGCGAGTTTTATAAAGTATTTTGGAAACAATTAGGTCACTTCATTTTGAGAGCAATTAACTATAGTTACGCTATAGGAGAATTATTCATTACTCAGCGTCAAGGAATTATAACATTATTACCTAAAGAAAATAAGTCAAGGCAATACCTGAAGAGTTATAGACCAATCTCACTTTTAAATACTGTTTACAAAATGGCTTCTGCATCAGTAGCAAATAGGATTAAACCAGTTTTACAAAAACTCATTAACAGAGACCAAACAGGTTTTATAGCTGGCAGGTATATTGGTGAAAATTCAAGATTAACATATGACATTATGCATTATTTAGAGGAAAATAATCTCGCTGGACTGCTTCTCTTAGTAGACTTTGAAAAGGTGTTTGACTCGTTATCATGGTCATTTATCCAACATGTTCTTAAATATTTCAATTTTGGTCCATGTATTAGATCATGGATATCTCTCTTTTACAAAAATGCCCAACTATCTGTAAATCAAGGGGGTAATTTGTCATCGTTTTTCGGTATTGAACGCGGATGTAGACAGGGCGATCCCCTATCTCCATATATTTTTATTTTATGTGCAGAAATATTGGCAATAAAGATTAGAGGCAATAAAAAAATTAAAGGTATAAGCATTAATAACACAGAGTACAAATTATCACAATTTGCTGACGATACTACAACTTATTTAGATGCGTCAGATATTTCATTAAACGAAACTTTAAATGAGCTAGATAAATTTGCCAAAGTTTCTGGACTAAAGGTAAACTTTGAAAAAACTCAAGTTGTCTGGCTAGGTATAAAAAAGTACAGTTCTGAATCGATCAAAACAAAATGGAAATTGAACTGGGGCAAAAACAGATTTAAGTTACTTGGACTATCTTTTGACACAGACCTTACAAAAATGATAAATATAAATTTCACTGAAAAAATAAATCAACTAAAAAGTAAGATTAAATCTTGGCAAAAAAGGTATCTTACTCCTTTAGGCAGAATAACAGTAATAAAATCACTTCTCATTCCATCTTTTAACCATCTGTTTTTATCCTTACCAAACCCATGTGAAAACATTGTTAAAGAAATCAAGGATATACTGTTTAATTTCCTTTGGCATGGTAAGGCAAGAATAAAAAGTGCCATTATATGTAAAGAATATTTTGAAGGAGGATTGAAAATGATAAATATAAATGCCTTTATAACAGCTTTAAAAACAACATGGATTAGAAGAATAGTAACAGACCAATTCAAATATGAAAATATCCTAAAGTCATATATAGATATAGATAAACTGTTTAACTGCGGTATCTTGTATATAAATAAGACATTGGGAAGTATAAAAAACTTTTTTGGCAAGATGTTCTTAAGGCACACATACACTTTGTATCAAAGTATCAACCAGCCAATGAGGACTATTATCTATCCAGCCCAATATTTTATAATAAAAGTATATGTATAGGCACAAGTGCATTTTTTTATAAAATCATGGTATAATAAGGGCTTACGAATAATAAATGATTTAATGGGAAAGGATGGACAAATATATTTATATGATGAATTAAAAAAAATATATGGAATAAATTTAAATATTTTACAATATAATGGGTTAGTGGTAGCTATCAAAAAAATGGAGAAAGAAATAATAGATACTAAAAGAACAACGAAGTTGGAAACTCCTGTGCTACCAACTCCACTAAAAATATATTTAAGAAATAAAAAAGGAGTTAAAGACATGTATCAAATATTAAATCAAAATAATGAATGTCCTAGTGGTAAAATCACATGGACTAGAATGTATAACTTCAGCGATGATACCTGGAGTCAAATTTATACATGGCCTTTCACAATAACAAAGGATACCACTTTACAATGGTTCCAGATAAGAATAAATCACAATATTTTAGCAACAAAAGTTTCTCCATAAAATAAAATTAATAGAGAGTCCACTTTGTTCTTTCTGTTCATCAGTCAGTGAAACAATTACACATTTACTGTGGGAATGCCAGCTTTCACAAAATATACTGACAAACCTTAAGGACTGGTTAAAACAAAATAAAATAGATTTTGAAAAGAGGTCATTTATCTTTGGAATATATGATGAAAACACAAGTGTTCTAAATCAGCGTATATTGTTGGAAACAAAGTACTACTTATACTATTGTCGATGCTCAAAAAATAAACCTAGCCTCACTACACTGAAAAATAGACTACAACTTTTTTATAAAACAGATGAAGAAATAGCAATTACAGAAAATAAATATGACTGTTTCTTAAAAACATGGGAAAACTTTCATAACTTCTTAAGGGTGGCCACTGCTGAGGTTTTGGATTTTTGCACTTCCGGAAATTTACATTTGTTATATTTCAAAAATTATAATAAAACTGGAAAAAATAATTATACAGTAACAAACTAATGCCCAATAGGGATATTTTAGTGCAAAAAAATGAACATTTTTTAGAATTTTTTTTTGACCTCACATTTTGTGCCCAAAATTGACAATTTTTAACATAAGCCAAAATGGGGGGTAGGGGTACAAAAGATAGTATTTCTCAAAAACCGTTTAAGATATTCACTTAATTTAAACTTTATTACAAAGACGTGTTAGGATATACAGAGACAGCAATAAAAAGTATTGTTCCTATTATTTGTTTCAGACCTATGCCGTTATATGTCAGAGCTCGTCGAATTCTAAAAAAGCACATTTTTTTCTCAGTTTTTATTGAATATCTTTCTTATATGCACACCGACCCCAAATTTTTATTTTTTCATTCTAAAACTCAAGTCTTGTATATATTGTAGACAAAATATCTCAAAAAGTTTACTGTTCCTTTATCATGAAAAATTGATTGATCACAAATTTAAAAATGCAATTTATAGTAAACTGGGTGGGGTAATGACAAGGGATGTAATAATTTTTCAGATGGTGATAAAAATACCACAACCCTTAATTTTTCGTCCTAAAGTATGAACTATTACATTAAAAAAGACAGAAAATCGATACCTGTTCTGCAAACCACACTACACACATATAAGTTGCCATACACAATTTGCAGCTGATTCAGAATTTAAAACCACACTGTGAGAGTGTATTACTAAAGATTAATTTTGCGAAAAAGTTAAATCACCGACCCATCATTATTTTTCCAGAAACTAACTAGTAATATGTTAGTCTTCATAAAAAACAGGGAAATTAAAAATTCTTACTGTTCTGATATTCACCAGAGGGCACCCTTTACATGAAAACCTAGCAACCTTTTTTTCTTTTTTAAATAAATATATATTAGTAAAAAACCTCATGCTGAGATGTCCCCACCCCTCCCCGCTTTTTTTCTTTCTCAATAACATCTCCCCATAGCTTAATTATACTGAAATTATATTTATTAATAACACAATACTATACACTTGCCAGCAGATAATCATATTTTGTAGAGCAACTATAAATAAATTTATTTATATTTCTAAATGCATGAAATATATCTCATAATCTGTTGAGTGTTCAGTGTGAATGATTTGTGTATGTGTACATATACGTTAAGGATACAGCTATATATATATATTATATTATTTTACTAGTACATGTACATTGAAAACATAATATTAAATTGCTGTAAGGTGTACAGAGGGATGGTCCTCCCCGACCCTCTGCTCACCATTAGACGGGGAGAATAAATGAGCTTCTATTTTTAGAAGCTGAAAAAAAAAAGAAAAAAAAAAGGAAAAAAGTAACCATTATTTTTCTCTAATTATTGGGTGGGGGTGGGTGGGGCAGAGGGCAAAGCAAAGAGTCCCCTTCCCCTTTCATCGCAGAATAATATTTTTAAATGAATGCTATTGCTTTCTTTTCATGATACAGCGTTTAATGTGGTTTATTCAAGGTAACGCTATGCCTCTGTATATGTACAGTAGCAGGTAGGTGTTGTGTCTTCACTAAGTCACAGTAAGTGTATGTTATTCAGAGTGACAAGTTGTTTTAGCAAACTATGTTTTAGATTATTGATCGTAACGTTGGTACATGTATAACAGGTGGTGAAAAAATTGACTCTCAACCTGGACTTGAACCCAATCTCTCAGGACTTTTTTTCTAAAAATTGTGAAGATTCCCTAGCCTGGACTTTTGTGGGAAAAAAGTGTGATAACTGTCTAATTTGTAAAAAAGCAAAAATCTTTGCAATATTAATTGTTTAACACATTGAATTCAAAACTCAATGCATACATACTTTGTTAAAACAAATATACAATTTGTCAGCATAATAACTATGATGTACATGTATCATGAAACAATATTGAGAAAGGAAGAGGGAAAAATGTTTACAAAAAAAATAAATAATAAAATTGTGTAGGAAAAAAAGCCGTAATTCCGAATGTCGGCACCTGTTATAGAAGGAAAAGAAGCAGGTGTTTGTTAAGTCACCATGCAAATAACATCATGTGTCATGCAAATATCATCATATCTAAGGTTATATTACCTTGTCGTTGTCCATTTGCCCGTATCGACACCTCTCTCTTTCAAAAAGGCGTACAGGCTCGTCATTCCGCTATCTGAAAAAAATATTTAATGTACAGATACAGTTTTTTTTATCGATTTAAAGCTATAAAATCGCAGTTTGAAAGTAACTTTAAACATTACTTTGCCTGTCTATAACTCCAAAATTAGATATGCAATTTTGTTCAAATTGAAATGGTTGCTGAAACTGTACAGTGAATTGTACACATGCAATTTTAAGTAATTTTACCGAATAATAAAGAATTTCATAGCAAATGAAGTGGATGCAGCTAAGAGCAAAAATCGGAACTATGGATTACGAGCGTCCTCTCATGAATGTGATATCAGTACAATATGTAACCATAATTATAGAATGTTTTATGTTTATTTCACATTTTATCATGGTTTTAATTCAATGGGGATTGAGAACAGGATACTCATTTCCCGAAATTTATCTTCATCTCCATTAATGTCATTATTGCATATCTCCATTCCCCATTCCAAACTGACCTCGGCTATTAAATGGTTGCAAAACACCATTTAACCACCAATGGGTACTAATAACATGTACGACGTTTCGTTTGATAAAATCGGCAGTTTTAACAAAAAAGCTAGTTACCCTGTAAACGCATAAAAAAGCCGTTAATTACCCGACTCAAGGCCTGAGAAATGGCAGGCCTGCTATATAATAGCGAAGAAAATATCACTTTGTTTTTATTTTCTTCCTCAAAAATACTTATTTGATGGAACAAAAGAAGTGTGGAAGTAAAATATTGATAATATAATTGTTCTTATCTATGATTAGGAATTGAAACACATCAGCATAGCCCATTTTACTCCGGCTTGTGCCGAACGATCTCAAAAGATGTCAATTGGAAAAACCGCCACTATTTGTTCATAGTATAAGACGTTTGTGGTGTACTGCACAGACAAGCAAGGAATTTGTCTGTTTCTTCGATACAGTTTAAACACAGGAAAAAGGACTTTTCTAAGGAAATAGAAATTAACGAAATGTCTATGAAATAGTGTATAAAGTAATACTAGCATTATATATTTCCTTAAATTAGGACTAGTCCCTTTGTACCAAAGACAGTGAATTGTACAAAACGTAAGAAAAGTACTATATACATTTCTTTAATCATAAAATGACCATGTACCAATAGATAATATATATGTTGGCCATTTTTATGTTAGAATATATGCATATGAATTATGAGTAGGGAACTTTTAGTTGATCATACATGTATGTACGCATATTTTTCTAACAAAATATCTGTATATCCTTTTTTTTACATTGGCATTGGCATTTAACTATTATTTTAAACAAATTCAGGTATAAAGAGTCACAGGTGTATCTATTTTCATATTTAATACTGATAATTTGTGAAGAGTGTGCCTTTGAATTATCTTTAGTCCGAAATCACAGATATTTCCCCCAGTGTGAAATACTAGGGCGCTACTCAATTTCAATGAAAAGGCCTTGGGTACTCTTTCTGGATATACTGTGCATGCAATGGTGCATCCTCCATTGTGAGGAGGATGTGATGATGATGATGATGATGATGATGATGATGCATTGAAAACATCCAGTAAAATGTTTAAAAATATCCTTACAATCTTCGAGAAAAAAAGGAAATTGGTCTAACTTTATTAAAAAGTATACATGTGAGTGCGGGTAACTCCAGCGGCAAAGTTGACACTTACTAAAAATAGTTATCAGAATGGTTATTTTATATGTATCCATGGGTTACGAGTTTTCCTTTTTGAACAATAACCGTTTTCAATAAACGTGTTGTCGCCAAATCATATATTTTACTGATTGCCTTTGAAAACAACTTCATTATGTCTATGAATGTTACCTACTAATGTCGACGTTTCCGCCATGTTTTCTAATGCAAAGTTATTCAAAGTCACGTGGGTTCTCCACATTGACACGCGAGACTTCCGCCATGCACCGCTTCGAAGCCCCAGGCAGAGGTAAGTTAAAGATTTACAAAGATTATAATTATCTTGATGTTTTAAAAGCTCGTGCGTGTGTATACTTAATGCACTCAGACTAGGCTAATTTGCAGTAGGGGGTTAGTTGCTTGATGAAATCTAACAGCCAGTGCATGGAGGGGAGTGGGCAGTGGTTATTTCTGTTACTAGTATCATGTTACTGGCGAAATTAATATGTTTATATCTGATGGGAATACAGGGGGTGGTCTTCTCCCTTCTCCCTCCCCTTTTCTCCCTTCCCTATCTCCTTTCTCTCACCCATTTTCTCTATTCTCCCTCCCTCTTTCTTCCACCTGCCTCCAGTTTCATTAGAAAACATGAGATTTTCAGCCATTTTCTCAATTCTGATCACCATGGATCCCATAAATCTATATGAATATAAATCAAAGCATAGTAATAAGACAAAATATCAACATAACAAGATAATGGCCGATAATAGGCCATACTTCTTCATTTTAAAATAATGAAAGGTTCAATTAAGGATTTTGATACGATATAGACAGATTATTTCATAGAAAACGACTCTCAAACTATGATAATTTTTCATTTTTTTTTTGTTAACAAACTTGTTCTTTTAAAAACTTCCCACCCTTTCTCTCCCGACCACCGTCCCCTTGTCTCCCTCCCCGCGCCCCTTATATCCCGTGCTCCCGACCCCCTGTACCCCACTTCCCACTGTACACCACTCCGCTCTTATCTGTTTTTGTGATACAATATTAACTGTTATCTGTTATTAGATGTACTGTTAACTGTTTTCAGTGTCTTTTAATTCACTGTTATTTGTTATCAGAAAAATTTCCTGTTATGAGACCCGCATTGTCCCTCCTCCCCTCTGCATGGACATTGCTAGTCCTCGGCAAACCCTTGAACAGTTTTAAATATACCTAAGAGCATCATCCGTGAACATACTAATCTTAGGGTCGTGCTTTCAACTACACCTGGCGTACATCCTAATTTCGACGAAACATTTAGCCTATTCGAAGGTCACTAGAGACGTTAATTTATGCATGAAATAAATGCCAGGTCTGCATGGTCTTTAGTGTTCTCTTATATACAAACACTACTTTTAGTAGATAACATTCATAGACATAATGAAATTGTTTTCAAAGGCAATCAGTAAAATTAATGATTTGGCGACAACACGTTTATTGAAAACGGTTATTGTTCAAAAAGGAAAACTCGTAACCCATGGAAACATATAAAATAACAATTCTGATAACTATTTTTAGTAAGTGTCAACTTTGCCGCTGGAGTTACCCGCACTCACATGTATACTTTTTAATAAAGTTAGACCAATTTCCTTTTTTTCTCGAAGATTGTAAGGATATTTTTAAACATTTTACTGGATGTTTTCAATTCATCATCATCATCATCATCATCATCATCATCATCATCATCATATCCTCCTCACAATGGAGGATGCACCATTGCATGCACAGTATATCCAGAAAGAGTACCCAAGGCCTTTTCACTGAAATTGAGTAACGCCCTAGTATTTCACACTGGGGGAAATATCTTGATTTCGGACTAAAGATAATTCAAAGGCACACTCTTCACAAATTATCAGTATTAAATATGAAAATAGATACACCTGTGACTCTTTATACCTGAATTTGTTTAAAATAATAGTTAAATGCCAATGCCAATGTGAAAAAAAGGATATACAGTTGTTTTGTTAGAAACATATGCGTACATACATGTATGATCAACTAAAAGTTCCCTACTCATAATTCATATGCATATATTCTAACATAAAAATGGCCAACATATATATTTTCTATTGGTACATGGTCATTTTATGATTAAAGAAATGTATATAGTACTTTTCTTACGTTTTGTACAATTCACTGTTTTTGGTACAATGGGACTAGTCCTAATTTATGGAAATATATAATGCTAGTATTACTTTATACACTATTTCATAGACACTTCGTTAATTTCTATTTCCTTAGAAAAGTCCTTTTTCCTGTGTTTAAACTGTATCGAAGAAACAGACAAATTCCTTGCTTGTCTGTGCAGTACACTACAAACGTCTTATACTATGAACAAATAGTGGCTGTTTTTCCAATTGACATCTTTTGAGATCGTTCGGCACAAGCCGGAGTTAAATGGGCTATGCTGATGTGTTTCAATTCTTAATCATAGATAAGAACAATTATATTATCAATATTTTACTTCCACACTTCTTTTGTTCCATCAAATAAGTATTTTTGAGGAAAAAAATAAAAACAAAGTGAGATTTTCTTCGCTATTATATAGCAGGCCTGCCATTTCTCAGACCTTGAGTCGGGTAATTAACGGCTTTTTTATGCGTTTACAGGGTTACTAGTTTTTTTGTTAAAACTGCCAATTTTTTCAAACGAAAAGTCGTACATGTTATTAGTACCCATTGGTGGTTAAATAGTGTTTTGCAACCATTTAATAGCCAAGGTCAGTTTGGAATGGGGAATGGAGATAAGCAATAATGACATTAATGGAGATGAAGATAATTTCGGGAAATGAATATCCTGTTCTCGATCCCCATTGAATTCAAACCATGATAAAATGTAAAATAAACATAAAACATTCTATAATTATGGTTACATATTGTACTGATATCACATTCATGAGAGGACGCTCGTAATCCATAGTTCCGATTTTTGTCTTAGCTGCATCCACTTCATTTGCTATGAAATTCTTTATTATTCGGTAAAATTACTTAAAATTACATGTGTACAATTCACTGTACAGTTTCAGCAACCATTTCAATTTGAACAAAATTGCATATCTAATTTTGGAGTTACAGGCAGGCAAAGTTATTTTTAAAGTTACTTATAAACTTCGATTTTATAGCTTTAAATCGATAAAAAAAACTGTATCTGTACATTAAATATTTTTTTCAGATAGCGGAATGACGAGCCTGTGCGCCTTTTTGAAAGAGAGAGGTGTCGATACGGACAAATGGACAACGACAAGGTAATATAACCTTAGATACGATGATATTTGCATGACACATGATGATTTTTGCATGACACATGATTTACCATACTACCTTGGTTGAGTTCATAGAAATAGAGGATCTTACATGAGTGACTGTGTATTATTGATTTTAATAAACGGGTTTGATAAAATGATAGGATACGAGGATCTTGCCGAGTATCCTATCTTTTTATCCAACGAGTTTATTACGGCCGGCGAAGCCCTCTTGCAGTAACGCGAGTATGAAAACTTACTTGTTTTCCCACATACTATGCGATATTTATTTTTTGTCATGTTTCGCGCGGCCATTTTCGATTAGTAGGCTGGACAGCAGACGTGAAATGAAGGGCAAAGTTTGAGGCAGACAAAGTGGAATACCAGTCAATTTTCTACGTTTTTTTTCTTTCTATTTTTTGTTTTCGGTCTTTATTTTGAATTTTAAGCGTAAGTGAAACGTTTAATTACAGAAATATAACATTATATAAACACTTACTGTAAAAAAGAGAGTATTATCGAAATAAAGTACAAGTTGATCGCATGGGGGTCACGTGATTAGAATATTCATCACATGGTCACAAACTCAATAAAGTGATGACGTCAAACTCGGGTGATACTATTGCCTGGTAGATTCCCGTTTTTTTTGTTGTTGAAAAGGGATGGCAAATGTGATTCTGAGTGTGTTGATGTTTATGATGGTTTAATGATTTATTTATGTATTCCATTTCGGAAGAAAGGAATAGTGTAATTAAGTCATGAATATTGGTTTCAAGTTGAAGCACTTGATGTCTACTATATGTAATATAAGGTAAATAGTGTTTAAACGTGAATGTTTTACAAAATAATGTATAAACAACAATATTTATTTCTCTCTCAGGCATTTGGCTTCAAAAAGCGGGCCACAATTATTTGAAGGCCACAATGTTGCCCGACACAAAAAGTGGTGGGCTGGAGGTCTAACAAGTGTGGCTTGTAATCGTGGTAATACATTAACTAGACCATATACCCTGTAATCTTTGCTACTTTGACTATTGTAGGGTCATTTTAAGACATGTCATATTTTTCTCCATTTCCTTTTCCTACTTGACAAGCTTTCAGGGCATTGCTCGTCGTAATGTTGGAGTAATGTCTAAATAGGCTTCCACTGAAAGCAATTCTAGTTAAGAGGTTTTAAACATTTCCGCTTACTTTCTGTCCTTAATTCTTCTCTGAACACTGTTGTGCTTCCGATTCATTACATATGCATTGTCAGATAATATGTAATGCACTCATCCATGATATAAACCTTAACCTTATCCTGCATACTCTGTCAAGCGTTTCAAATGCAGATGCTGATTCTTCCTTGCTTTTCATGTGTAATTATAGCCTATATTGGTAGACAATTATTTAATCAAAATATTTAGAAAATAGTGCTTATGTTCTCCGGATGAAATTTTACATGTGTCTAATCAAATAATCAAACCGCAGATCAAATGATATCCTCTTCATCCATTACTCGTAACTGCCATCTATACCATTCACACATTATTCAACACTCGTAGACAGTGCACGATTATATGTGTTTAGTTTGTTTCGTTGATACATTTGGGCAATTTTAGAGTTTGAATAACATTAGCAGAAATGGGGACCAGCAATTATACTAATATGTGATTGGCATCGAGTTATGTTCCTACCATAAATTAAATGCCATTACATATTTTGATGTGGGTGACAAGACAAGTCGCAAAACTTTCTTTTTATTATTGACACTAAGGATTTTAATTATTTAATATGATTTTATATTTGAGTTGGAACAGTGCTAACCTTTACTTTACCTAGTGAATTAAGGACTTAAGTACTAACTTTAAATCATTTTATGGTAGGGTGAGCAAATGATTGATTCGATATCACTTTACATAACATATTTTGAGGATGGTGACTTGCAGTCGCTAATTACCTTTTATTTATTATTAATATTAATTATAAAGAAATTTAAAATAAATTAATATTTGCCAGGCGGGTGACATTGATAGTCACTAACCTTTTCCATTAGCAAACATCCTTCATAACCAAAGTCAGATATGAAACATCATACACAAATGTCAACATTCTGGAACATAGACAGCCTGGACCTATACACATTATGGCAAAGTTGCGCTGGGCACAGACTTGATTGTTAAGGTAATTGCATTCAGTTTGAATGAGAATGGCTATCACTGTTCAGTTTAATTGAAATTTGAGATCCAGAGACTTGAATTGTATTTTTATTTATTACATTACTTCCTGTGTGAGAATATAATTGTCATGTTGCACTAGTGTACTATATGCAAATGCAGGCGAAGAATTGTTGTTTCTTTTTCGTTCAGCTCAATGTGAATTAAAAAATACAGTATTATGCTAATCCTGCATCACATATTTTAAAAATAGTTAGCTTCGCCATCTTGATGCCTTTTGCCTGTTCATATAGAGTCAATGATACACGTCACGCCATAGTCAAGATCTGTTATCACATAACACACCTTCGACGTAAAAGATTCATCTTTAATGTGTCAAATTTTGCTTATATACGGCGCAATTTTGTAAGACAATCATGACGTCCGTTTTGTTGTTTACATTACGTCGCTACGTACGCGGCTGTAAATGCGTTTCGCGCTAGCCTACAAATAATGCGACACCTTAACACCAAATTTAACGTACTACATTCATTTATGAAGTAAGATTCAAAATAATGATAAATAATTAAGGTGCGTCGAACGTAACCGTATGATATACCATGCAAACAATTTGGCCCATCAATGTTTTACTGTCTACAAACACTAGTGATTCGATCCTCATTTGCATCTGAAAACACTAGTGTATTACGATTACGAGAAATAGACATGGCTTTATTGCACCCCCAGAAGCGCATGGTATGTGGTAAACTCGTTTTTAATAGGCGGTCGTCACCGCAAAAAGTATAATCTGCACAAATCATCTATAACAACCACAATCACTCCACTACAATGCTATTACATTCTTGGCTTCTGGAGATTAAACAAATATTATCTGATCAATAGTTTCCGCTGCATTGATATAAAAAAGTAATAGTGCTCACAAATTAGAAGTACTCTTACATTAGGCATGGTAACCTTTAAAACATAATGGCTCATTAGTGTCAATGTATTTCCTGCAGATGAAATGTCTTGAATTATCTTCTGCAGAACAAAAAATGTTCTTACTTTCTTTTCCGCACACCAGGTCTCATGTCTTAATTCAGCCATTAAAAAATACATTAATTAAGTCCTGCTTGTCTCAGTTACTGGATGTTAACCACGATATCGATCTTATATAAAATAATGATAATGAGCATGTTGAGAATATGTTGCACAAGACTGAGTTCGTCTCGATTATTGCGTACTGTAACTGCATTGTCTTGTACTCAGAGTATGCTATGTCACTGATGCTAGACTATGCTGAGAAATTGATGAGAGTCCATATCATCATTATAATAAATACCTAATTAGGACAATGCCATTTGTAACTATATTAGCGTTATCTTGGTCTCTCGAAATCATATTTAGCATTCGGTAGAGCATAATAGAATAGGATATAAAATCCTAAGAATAAATATGTTTTCACTTAACGCCTACTAGACTCCGCATACCGGCCTCCAAAAAGAGGTGATAATACGACGTTTCGGAGACACTTCCGATGCGGTGCGGAGAGTAAATTGAAGCAGCAACGTAAGCGTGAATTTATATTTTCGTTTTTTCGGCCCCTAACTCGATCTTTTTCAAAAATCGGTGAATGTGGTACGATGTAGGTAATGTTTTCCTTCCTGTTTCATGTGTTTGGTTTCGAAATATATTGAAAAATGTAGTCTGTAGAATTGTCCATAGTCAATCGACGAGTGTATTTTCTCATTCGACATGGTATTTATCTCCGTTTTTCTGCTTGTTTTATGAGAAATCTGCCCACGAATGAGTTCTATGACTTTGAAATCACCTATCTTTCATCGTATCAATGAAAAATTCAATCGAATATAAATTGAAAATAATTATGGTCATTTTTTATGATGAGGCGGTGTCCGGAGAGTAAGAGGCGGGATTCGGAGAGCAAGAGGCGGTTTCGGAGACATATACTCCTATATAAAGGATCTATACTGATTTTAATTGATAAGTAATGTATCAATACAATTGTTATGATACAATTATTTGTGCAAATACTTGTTACTGGTCCTACCCATCATTGAACAATCAGTCTTAGTCGCCTACTAAATTTACCGGAATCTTCCGTAAATGCACGCAGCAACCTACAGTTGATCTGATCGATATCGCTTAATAGATGCAATGAATTCTAAATAAAATGATAATAACATTCTTTAGTACAATCCTCTATCAATAATAGTACTGGGTGCGTTCCTATAAAGTTTGAAAAACTTTAATTCAGTTGCATCAGTTTCCAAAGCGGATCTTATACCTTTTATTATCATCAATATTATTTACCGGAGACCAGATGCGCAGAAATATATTCTTTAGCTAAAAGGTCAGCAACAATAGTGCATCTATCGTCAAGTATAGACTTGTTAGGCATGAAATGGAACTACTTTTTTTGATTTGCCTATTACACAATAACTACAATTTACGTAATGTATACAAACTGCATTGTTTGTATAACATAAATGTGTAATTCAAAACTAAAGTAGAAATCTATTAATTTAAACAAAAACATTTTATAAAATAACCCTTACATTTTCTGTCAATTGTAAAAGTCATGCCTACCTGACTATAGTACATACTGGTATTGCATTTCTATACATACACCGGCTACGTCACAACTGACGATCGGCCTCTATATTAAGGGACGCATTACCGAGCAAAATATGACTTTGTCTACATACGCATCGCCTAACCGCCAACGGATTACTTTGTATTCAATAAATTGTTTATAAATCCATTTATGTAACAAATTATGTTTATACAAACACAGGAGTTCAATGTTTAATATTAAAACTATATTCTTTTATACACCATCATTTAGTACGTCTAGCATACCGCCTTTCTCTTTCATGACTTTTGGAGTACTTCATTTCGTTTATAAATAGGGCATTATGCTAATTAGCCACGAGCTACTCACGGAGGTAGCGACAAACTTTTAATAAATTATATCGGTAAACTTGTGATAGATTTGGTCTAATTATGGATCTGACAGGGACGTATATAGACCTGTCAAAATTAGAAGATAGTGGCCAGTCCTCCCCAAAATATAACTCGCAGCAGACGGTATTATTGTTTCATCGGGTAAATTTATGTAGCGACTAAGACTTATTGTTCAATGATGGGGTAGGACCAGTAACAAGTATTTACACAAATAATTCATCATAAACAATTGTATTGATACATAATTATCAATAAAATCAGTATATTATCTATTATATAGAGTATCTATGTCTCCGAAACCGCTCTTACTCTCCGAATCCGCATCTTACTCTCCGACACCGCCTCTTCTTAAAAAATGACCATAATCTTTTCAATTATATTCCGATTGAATTGTTTTCATTGACGATGAAAGATAGGTGATTTCAAAGTCATAGACCTCATTCGTGGGCAGATTTGCTCATAAAACAGCAGAAAAACGGGAGTAAAAACATGTCCAGTTGAGAAAATTACACTCGTCGATTGACTATGACAATTCTACAGACCACTTGTTCAATATATTTCGAAACCAACACATGAAACAGGAGAGAAAACATTCTACATCGTACACTACATTCCCCGATTTTTGAAAAAGATCGAGTTAGGGCGAAAAAAACGAAAATATTAAATTCACACTTACCCGTTGCTGCTTCAATTTACTCTCCGCTAACCGCAATCGGAAGTGTCTCCGAAACGTCGTATTATCACTTCTTTTTTGAGGCGGTTGCCAAGAGTCTAGTAGGCGTGACTTAGTTGACTGTGATCTCCATTTCAAGTATCACACATTTGACATTATATGATATATTTTAGCTTTTTTGTACAGTCCCAAATAGTTTAGAAAAGTTACTTACATAATAGCTGCATCCAAAGTGAGAATATATCCTTATTACGTTGAACTAGTCCATTTCCTGCACTCATTTGACATTTGGCCTAGTTTGTGGACCCCAGGAACAAAAGTCAAGCTGGCATTTTACCCTATCGTAAGTGGCACCCTATAAAGAATTAATTAGCTGATGCCAAATTCTACTCTAAAATGCCATCAAATGTTTTTTGCTCCTTTTTGGCCAAATATAAGTTTGGTCCTACCTTCGTCGAGATAGTTTTTAATGTAATTCCGAAGCCTTCCATTGGCGTTTTTAGGTGCATTTTTGCAGTATTACAGTAGGCCTCTATGGAGCTCGTTACCACCAAAAGTATTGTCTGCACAAACCAATCCATTACAAAAATATTCATTCTGCTGCCACGAAATTCGAATGCATGGCATTACGGAGTCATCGGTATGAAAGTTCAAACATATAATCAAATCTGAAACCATCGATGCAATTTCAGACAGTACGATAAATCAAAGTGCTGAAAGCACTGATGGAAATTGAACAGTTCTGTGAGTGTACATGGTGTTAAGTCAATTTCTACCCAGAGTCACTCGTTCCTCATTTGACTCTGTCACGTCAAAGGAAGTAGGGGCGAACGGTAAGTTTTTATGCTATCGAGCTCGTTTTGAAGTGTTTACATATGCGTTCCGATTAAGGAGACCTAAGTAGCTATTATTTTGTAGTGAAATAGTCCCGATTAAAACTAAATTGTTTTCATGCATTATATTTCAAATCTTGCAACATCTAATATACAAATATCTGAAAATTATATTTACACAAGAAATAAATAGTTTCAGGCAACATATTCCAATTTACAGGTTTATCCAAATCTTGTAATTTAGTAGTAGCAGAGATATATGTGAGTGCAAGAAACGATACTCTGCGTGGAGATTTGGGTGTTAAGTGCATTTTATGAACATTGTATGCACTGACCTGTTGACAAAACTGGCGGCAAGCGTCTCTTGAGTTCGAAGGGATCAGATTGTAATTATTAAATTCCGGACGCTTGCACGGATAGAAATATGGGCAGTTGGAAAAAAATACATCTAATTTTATTATTGTTAACATATTTGTTTTATTGTGGATGTATTCATCATTTATTAATTCCGGAGCAACATTATTCCATATCTGTACAAAGTCCGGATCAGAAAAAATCTTCTCCACCTCTATTAATAGTGATCAGTTCAATCTATTGCGTCTAAAATGCCGCTCTACAGCGTAGTAATACAATTTGTAAATTCTGCAATTTATAACATTTTGACGAAGACTTTCTTTAAGATTGTCTCATTAGGTGACGGATGTTCCATTTTCCCGCTGATATCGCAATTGTTGACCTCTATTTTGTTTACTGAAAAATAACTACTTTTGTATCGGAAGCATTGGTCCTTTCGACATTAATATGCAAATGAGCTACTTATCCCCAGGCCTTGCAAAGCTGGATGTACGGGGTCCAAACGGGGGTTATAATATTTCGAGATAAAATATATCTTGCTTCTTGTCTTAGTAGAAAAAAAGTATAGGCCCAAACATCACATTCTTTCAATTTCTTTCCCATTTCCCACAGCTTATTTACGATTTAGATGGTATTTGTCTGATCCGGAGAACTACTTCTTCTCTACACAAGGCTAGGGTCCCTATGAATATGCATACAGGAAGTGGGATGTGTTTACCTCTTTTATGCGAAATGAACACCCAATCAAAATGGACAGCTGACGCTCTGTCTGTAGCGATTGGATACATTTCGTACAGTTACGGACATCTGTTGCGGCTTCTAGCGTGCTCGAATTTTGTCGCCTGCTAAGGTACGTAGGGCTTGAAAAGCCCCTAGTCCAAAAAAATGGTACAATACAATGTTTTTTTGGATCATTACAATAACCTATGTAACGTCTTAGCTGCCTTCGATCCAAAAGTTGGCTGTATTGGTGGTTCTGTCATGATATATATAATGCTTCTAACATGCAGTGGTTATGTCGTTATATGAGGGGCTTTTATCAGAATATGATGTTGGGGTTATGTTTTTATATGATATGGCAGGGCCCGGTAACCAGACCAAAACATTTTACCGAGCAAAAATCCTTTGCTAGAGGTGTCCGGGTGGGTGTGGGGAGTGTGTGTGTGGAGGGGGGGGG
>JAWPHD010019904.1:0-33790 GCA_037043455.1 Cyrtodaria siliqua | reverse complement strand
ATGAATGTGATATTTATATACTATCGAGAAGCAAAGTTAAAACGATGCATACCTAGTCCAGTTGACACTTATATTACCTCCATATAATACGGTCGGTCACGCGCTCGTGAATGTTATCCCATATAGTACGAATATCCTAATTCATAAATCAATGCCTATCAAAATGAAATCGTAATTCGTATTAAATTACGTGTTATACCACTTATACCTCTTGAATGTGCTTATATTTTAATCTGAATATTTGATTGCAGTCTCTAATTCATTTAAAATCCATATATTGGATCAGACATTGTACAAGCAGTGAAGTGCGTTTTCGTGTACAGAATTGATTGCGCATTTAAAATGATTACGTATGCACCAAATGGCAAGTTATATTTGTTTTTTATGCATACGGCGTGGTGAGTAAAATACAAACAGCTGACGTGTTATAATACCGTTCATCTTGTCTTACAAATATGGCCATAAATATTGCAGAAGAAGTGGGGAACTGCATACAATGTTAGATATGGGTATGGAGCCGAAGCCTTATTACAGAGACACTCAAATTCCAACGCCTCCTATGCATACATGACGTATTTGTGAATTGCAGTGCAAAAGCTTACCTATTCCCCCACAACCAACCACCCCATCACGCCCACTCCCCCACGCATACACCAACCTATCCACACGCACGCACGCAGGTACGCACGCACGCACACGCACGCACGCACAGACACACACACATACATATATACACCCACTGAGTGATTTTTCTTTCTATCCAAATACTATGAATTGTAAAACTTGTCATTTCGATATTAATTTGTGTTTACCATCAACATCAGTTGCATTTGTTAAATACCAAGGAGCAGAACGCTATAAGACATTTGTGTTCGTCCCAGTCTGATTAAATATGTACTGTACAGAAGAAATATTGCGGAAGAAGTGGGGAACTGCATAAAATGTTAGATATGGGTATGGAGCCGAAGCCTTACAGAGACAATCACATTCCAACGCCTCCTATGCAAACATGACCTATTTGTGAATTGCAGTGCAAAAGCATACATATATATTATAAGTATGTTGTAAAAAAAATAATGTTTAAACCAATACATTCCCATTTCGGTTAAGGTCACGCGAATTATATCAGAACAAAGAAAACATCACCATAAGGCATATAAATCGTAAACACGAAACCTTACATGTTGTAATTTAAATTTAATAGTTGTATTTTTAAAACAAAACAAATAATGACAGCACGCACATCTGAAAAATGGCACATACCTGGATATAAGCCATGTCCTTGAATAATTGCAGAGTAGTCGTGCGGAAAAATAGTTGGGTTATTACCTTTGCCTCTCAACCCAGAGGTAACAGAGTTGATGCTAAGTGGGGTTACATATAGTGTTTTTTTAAGCGCCTTCTTTTGGTTTTGCTACATTGCGGGCATGGTATTGGGAAAGTGTTCGTCCTTTTGGGGAAAGTTAAGCAATCCGTTCGTGTACATGACGTACAATGTGTACGTAAAAAATGTCCTGTAATGTTTGCGAAACAAATGGCGACAACGCCTTGTAAAGCTTATCGGCGGAAAAGAAGCTTCCTATGTCTTCATTAGGTAGGAAACAGATAAACCAAAACACCCTGCTGCATATAAACATTTTATTTTTACACATATAATGAGTTCGCAAAACGCAGTTTTTTAAAAAAGAATCAAAAAGGAAATAACCAAAAAACAACAGAAATATAAAGCAGCGATCTTGTTTAAGTATTACCTTAAACATATCTTCTAATAACCCCGTAACAATTAAACATATGTTAGATGGCGTAAAACATACCTTCTAATAACTCCGTAACACTTAAACCAATGTTAAATGGCGTGCGTTGCGTTTTTAAACTTTTCTAAAAAAGAAAAGAAGAGATACGCGCAAAACATATTTAATCGAAGTCCGCCACTTTAAATAGTTCTATTGAAGTAAACAACGTCTAAGTGACTTGTAGTGTTATATCCTTACTGTGTCTCGAGTATACCTAGGGATCAACAAACACAGTATATAAAACATGAATATCCTGTTTCGCCACCTAATCCGTTAAAACTATTATTACTTTATATAAACAAAAGAGTTTAAAAAATCATAATTCTTAATTTAGTACACGTTAGTCGGTCATACGGAAATATAATAAGTGTATGTTTACTTTAAAAATTGAATAGGTTTATACTACTTCTGAAGTAGAGAGCATTAATATGTGTTTATAAATACATCTTTAGTCTGCTATACAATTAAAGCCGTTTCTTTAATAATATATCCAAATACTAGGTATGTGTTTGTAATTGGTCGTTATTTGTTCATAATGTAACACAGATCATTTTGAATATAGAATATTTTGATTTTAGTATATGTATGAAAAATGTATATATAAACAATCTTATACTCAACTTGTCTCTAACCAAGAATTAAAATCAACCAGCACATGTACATTCATTGCACTTAAAACAGATGTCCCCTTAACACAGGTGAAATAATTCCCATAGCAAATTCAATTAGCTATTACCTTAAAGGTCAGTCTCTTTTGATAGAGTATAAGCACCTGCGAGAATTGCAATCAATACTGGCGACAATGAAATGCTTTATGTCCGTTTATAGCACCACAACGTTTTATCTGAATGTCGCATTGAGCCAACGGTAATAACTAAAGGAAATCGAATACAGGGTCAGTGCGTTGTCGCCTAACGAATTTATTCTACTGAAAATGTTTACGGTATAATTAGTGCGTCAAGACAACCCGTTTAATAGCTCTGTGTATCTATTATTATTTGCACATGCGTTTTAATTAACAAGTAAAATATTAACAGAGCGATCAAATTGTCCCAACAATACAATAAATGGGACCTTTGGACGCAACGAACACAAACAATAGAATAATGTAACGGAAGAAATGAACACAACAAGAGAAGAATGTAGTGGAAGCAGCGAACACAAGCAAGAGAAATATGTAACGGAAGCAACAAAAACAAACATGAGAAGAATGTAACGGAAGGAACGAACACAAACAAGAGAAATATGTAACGGAAGCTACGAACATAAACAAGAGAAGAATGTAACGGAAGAAACAAATACAAACAAGAGAATAATGTAACGGAAGCAACGAATACAAACAAAACAAAAATGTAACGGAAGCAACGAACACAATCAAAAGAAGAATGTAACGGAAGCCACGAACACAATCAAGAGAAAAATGTAACGGAAGCAACGAACACAAACAAGAGCAGAATGTAGCGGAAGCAACGAACACAAACAAGAGAAGAATGTAACGGAAGCAACGAATACAAACAAAACAAAAATGTAACGGAAGCCACGAACACAAACAAGGGAAGAATGTAACGGAGGTAACAAAGACAATCAAGAGAAGAATGTAACGGAAGCAACAAACACAAACAAGAGAAGAATGTAACGGAAGAAACAAATACAAACAAGAATAATGTAACGGAAGCAACGAATACAAACAAAACAAAAATGTAACGGAAGCCACGAACACAAACAAGGGAAGAATGTAACGGAGGTAACGAAGACAATCAAGAGAAGAATGTAACGGAAGCAACGAACACAAACAAGAGAAAAATGAAACGGAAGAAACAAATAAAAACAAGAGAATAATGTAACGGAAGCAACGAATACAAACAAAACAAAAATGTAACAGAAGCAACGGACACAATCAAAAGAAGAATGTAACGGAAGCCACGAACACAATCAAGAAAAAAATGTAAGGGAAGCAACGAACACAAAAAAGAAAAGAATCTAACGGAAGCAGCGAAGACAAACAAGAGAAGAATGTAACGGAAGCAACAAATACAAACAAAACAAAAATGTAACGGAAGCAACGAACACAATGAAAAGAAGAATGTAACGGAAGCCACGAACACAATCAAGAAAAAAATGTAACGGAAGCAACGAACACAAAAAAGAAAAGAATCTAACGGAAGCAGCGAAGACAAACAAGAGAAGAATGTAACGGAAGCAACGAATACAAACAAAACAAAAATGTAACGGAAGCAACGAACACAATCAAAAGAAGAATGTTACGGAAGCCACGAACACAAACAAGAACAGAATATAACGAAAGCAACGAACACAAACAAGAGAAGAATGTAACGAAAGCAACGAACACAAACAAGAACAGAATATAACGAAAGCAACGAACACAAACAAGGAAAAAATGTAACGGAAGCAACGAATACAAACAAGAAAAGATTGTACTGGAAGCAACGAACACAAACAAGGAAAGAATGTAACGGAAGCAACGAATACAAACAAGAGAAGAATGTAACGAAAGCAACGAACACAAACAAGAAAAGAATGTAACGGAAGCAACGAATACAAACAAGAAAAGAATGAAACGGAAGCAACGAATACAAACAAGGAAAGAATGTAACGGAAGCAACGAATACAAACAAGAGAAGAATGTAACGAAAGCAACGAATACAAACAAGAAAAGAATGTAACGGAAGCAACGAACACAAACAAGGAAAGAATGTAATGGAAGCAACGAAGACAAACAAGGAAAGAAGGTAACGGAAGCAACGAATACAAACAAGAAAAGAATGTAACGAAAGCAACGAACACAAACAAGAAAAGAATGTAATGGAAGCAACGAACACAAACAAGGAAAGAATGTAACGGAAACAACAAATACAAACAAGAAAAGAATGTAACGAATACAAACAAGAAAAGAATGTAACGGAAGCAACGAATACAAAAAAGAAAAGAATGTAACGGAAGCAACGAATACAAACAAGAAAAGAATGTAACGAAAGCAACGAATACAAACAAGGAAAGAATGTAACGGAAGCAACGAATACAAACAAGAGACGAATGTAGCGCAAGCAACGAACACAAACAAGGAAAGAATGTAACGGAAGCAACGAATACAAACAAGAAAAAAATGTAACTTAAGCAACGAATACAAACAAGAAAAGAATGTAACGGAAGCAACGAAGACAAACAAGGAAATAATGTAACGGAAGCAACGAACACAAACAAGAGAAGAATGTAACGAAAGCAACGAACACAAACAAGAACAGAATATAACGAAAGCAAAGAACACAAACAAGAGACGAATGTAGCGGAAGCAACGAACACAAACAAGGAAAGAATGTAACGGAAGCAACGAATACAAACAAGAAAATAATGTAACGTAAGCAACGAATACAAACAAGAAAAGAATGTAACGGAAGCAACGAATACAAACAAGAGACGAATGTAGCGGAGGCAACGAACACAAACAAGGAAAGAATGTAACGGAACCAACGAATACAAACAAGAAAAGAATGTAACGGAAGCAACGAATACAAACAAGAAAAGAATGTAACGGAAGCAACGAATACAAACAAGAAAAGAATGTAACGGAAGCAACGAATACAAACAAGAGACGAGTGTAGCGGAAGCTACGAACACAAACAAGGAAAGAATGTAACGGAAGCAACGAATACAATCAAGAAAATAATGTAACGTAAGCAACGAATACAAACAAGAAAAGAATGTAACGGAAGCAACGAACACAAACAAGGAAAGAATGTAACGGAAGCAACGAATACAAACAAGAAAAGAATGTAACGGAAGCAACGAATACAAACAAGACACGAATGTAGCGGAAGCAACGAACACAAACAAGGAAAGAATGCAACGGAAGCAACGAATACAAACAAGGAAAGAATGTAACGGAAGCAACCAATACAAACAATGTAACGGAAACAACGAATACATACAAGACACGAATGTAGCGGAAGCAACGAACACAAATAAGGAAAGAATGTAACGGAAGCAACGAATACAAACAAGAAAATAATGTAACGGAAGCAACGAATACGAACAAGAAAATCATGTAACGTAAGCAACGAATACAAACAAGAAAAGAATGTAACGGAAGCAACGAATACAAACAAGGAAAGAATGTAACGGAAGCAACGATTACAAACAAGAAAAGAATGTAACGGAAGCAACGAATACAAACAAGACACGAATGTAGCGGAAGAAACGAACACAAACAAGGAAAGAATGTAACGCAAGCAAAGAATACAAACCAGGAAAGAATGTAACGGAAGTAACGAATACAAACAAGAAAAGAATGTAACGGAAGCAACGAATACAAACAAGACACGAATGTAGCGGAAGCAACCAACACAAACAAGGAAAGAATGTACCAGAAGCAACGAATACAAACAAGAAAAGAATGTAACTGAAGCAACGAATAGAAACAAGACATGAATGTAGCGGAAGCAACGAACACAAAAAAGGAAAGAATGTAATGGAAGCAACGAATACAAACAAGAGAAGACTGTAATGGAAGCAACAAACACAATCAGGAGAAGAATGTAGCGGAAGCAACGAACACAAAAAAGGAAAGAATGTAACGGAAGCAACGAATACAAACAAGAGACGAATGTAGCGGAAGCAACGAACACAAACAAGAAAGAATGTAACGGAATCAACGAATACAAACAAGAAAATAACGTAACGTAAGCAACGAATACAAACAAGAGAAGACTGTAATGGAAGCAACAAACACAATCAAGAGAAGAATGTAGCGGAAGAAACGAACACAAACAAGAAAAGAAGGTAACGGAAGCAACGAATACAAACAAGAAAATAATGTAACGGAAGCAACGAACACAAACAAGGAAAGAATGTAACGGAAGCAAGGAATACAAACAAGGGACGAATGTAGCGGAAGCAATGAACACAAACAACGAAAGAATGTAACGGAAGCAACGAATAAAAACAAAAAAATAATGTAACGGAAGCAACGAATACAAACAAGAGACGAATGTAGCGGAAGAAACGAACACAAACAAGAAAAGAAGGTAACGGAAGTAACGAATACAAACAAGAAAAGAATGTAGCGGAAGCAACGAATACAAAGAAGGAAAGAATGTAACGGAAGAAACGAATACAAACAAGAAAAGAAGGTAACGGAAGTAACGAATACAAACAAGGAAAGAATGCAACGTAAGCAACGAACACAAACAAGAAAAGAATGTAGCGGAAGCAACGAGTACAAACAAGGAAAGAATGTAACGTAAGCAACGAACACAAACAAGAAAAGAATGTAGCAGAAGCAACGAATACAAACAAGGAAAGAATGTAACGGAAGCAACGAATACAAACAAGAAAAGAAGGTAACGGAAGTAACGAATACAAACAAGGAAAGAATGTAACGTAAGCAACGAACACAAACAAGAAAATAATGTAGCGGAAGCAACGAATACAAACAAGGAAAGAATGTAACGGAAGCAACGAATACAAGCAAGAAAAGAAGGTAACGGAAGCAACGAATACAAACAAGGAAATAATGTAACGTAAGCAACAAACACAAACAAGAAAAGAATGTAGCGGAAGCAACGATTACAAACAAGGAAAGAATGTAACGGAAGCAACGAATACAAACGAGAAAAGAAGGTAACGGAGGTAACGAATACAAACAAGGAAAGAATGTAACGTAAGCAACGAACACAAACAAGACAAGAATGTAGCGGAAGCAACGAATACAAACAAGGAAAGAATGTAACGGAAGCAACCAATACAAACAAAAAAAGAAGGTAACGGAAGTAACGAATAAAAACAAAGAAAAGAATGTAACGTAAGCAACGAACACAAACAAGACAAGAATGTAGCGGAAGCAACGAATACAAACAAGAAAAGAAGGTAACGGAATCAACGAACACAAACAAGACACGAATGTAGCGGAAGCAACGAACACAAACCAGGAAAGAATGTAACGGAAGCAAAGAATACAAACCAGGAAAGAATGTAACGGAAGTAACGAATACAAACAAGAAAAGAATGTAACGAAAGCAACGAATACAAACAAGACACGAATGTAGCGGAAGGAACCAACACAAACAAGGAAAGAATGTAACAGAAGCAACGAATACAAACAAGAAAAGAATGTAACAGAAGCAACGAATAGAAACAAGACATGAATGTAGCGGAAGCAACGAACACAAACAAGGAAAGAATGTAACGGAAGCAACGAATACAAACAAGAGAAGACTGTAATGGAAGCAACAAACACAATCAGGAGAAGAATGTAGCGGAAGCAACGAACACAAAAAAGGAAAGAATGTAACGGAAGCAACGAATACAAACAAGAGACGAATGTAGCGGAAGCAACGAACACAAACAAGAAAGAATGTAACGGAATCAACGAATACAAACAAGAAAATAACGTAACGTAAGCAACGAATACAAACAAGAGAAGACTGTAATGGAAGCAACAAACACAATCAAGAGAAGAATGTAGCGGAAGAAACGAACACAAACAAGAAAAGAAGGTAACGGAAGCAACGAATACAAACAAGAAAATAATGTAACGGAAGCAACGAACACAAACAAGGAAAGAATGTAACGGAAGCAAGGAATACAAACAAGGGACGAATGTAGCGGAAGCAACGAACATAAACAAAGAAAGAATGTAACGGAAGCAACGAACACAAACAAGAAAAGAACGTAACGGAAGTAACGAATACAAACAAGAAAAGAATGTAGCGGAAGCAACGAATACAAAGAAGGAAAGAATGTAACGGAAGAAACGAATACAAACAAGAAAAGAAGGTAACGGAAGTAACGAATACAAACAAGGAAAGAATGCAACGTAAGCAACGAACACAAACAAGAAAAGAATGTAGCGGAAGCAACGAGTACAAACAAGGAAAGAATGTAACGTAAGCAACGAACACAAACAAGAAAAGAATGTAGCAGAAGCAACGAATACAAACAAGGAAAGAATGTAACGGAAGCAACGAATACAAACAAGAAAAGAAGGTAACGGAAGTAACGAATACAAACAAGGAAAGAATGTAACGTAAGCAACGAACACAAACAATAAAAGAATGTAGCGGAAGCAACGAATACAAACAAGGAAAGAATGTAACCGAAGCAACGAATACAAACAAGAAAAGAATGTAGCGGAAGCAACGATTACAAACAAGGAAAGAATGTAACGGAAGCAACGAATACAAACGAGAAAAGAAGGTAACGGAAGTAACGAATACAAACAAGGAAAGAATGTAACGTAAGCAACGAACACAAACAAGACAAGAATGTAGCGGAAGCAACGAATACAAACAAGGAAAGAATGTAACGGAAGCAACCAATACAAAAAAAAAAAGAATGTAACGGAAGTAACGAATACAAACAAAGAAAAGAATGTAACGTAAGCAACGAACACAAACAAGACAAAAATGTAGCGGAAGCAACGAATACAAACAAGAAAAGAAGGTAACGGAATCAACGAACACAAACAAGGAAAGAATGTAACGGAAGCAACGATCACAAACAAGAGAAGAATGTAACGGAAGTAACAAACACAATCAAGAGAAGAATGGAATGAAAGCAACGAACACAATCAAGAGAAGAATGTAACGGAAGCAACAAACACAATCAAGTAAAGAATGTAACGAAAGTAACAAACACAATCAAGAGAAGAATGTAACGGAAGCAACAAACACAATCAAGAGAAGAATGTAACGGAAGCAACAAACACAATCAAGAGAAGAATGTAACGGAAGCAACAAACACAATCAAGAGAAGAATGTAACGAAAGCAACAAACACAATCAAGAGAAGAATGTAACGGAAGCAACAAACACAATCAAGAGAAGAATGTAACGAAAGCAACAAACACAATCAAGAGAAGAATGTAACGGAAGCAACGAACGCAAACACGAAAAGAATGTAACGGAAGCAACGAACACAATCAAGAGAAGAATGTAACGGAAGCAACGAACACAATCAAGAGAAGAATGTAACGGAAGTAACAAACACAATCAAGAGAAGAATGTAACGGAAGCAACGAACGCAAACACGAAAACAATGTAACGGAAGCAACGAACACAATCAAGAGAAGAATGTAACAGAAGTAACAAACACAATCAAGAGAAGAATGGAATGAAAGCAACGAACACAATCAAGAGAAGAATGTAACGGAAGCAACAAACACAATCAAGAGAAGAATGTAACGAAAGTAACAAACACAATCAAGAGAAGAATGTAACGGAAGCAACACACACAATCAAGAGAAGAATGTAACGGAAGTAACAAACACAATCAAGAGAAGAATGGAATGAAAGCAACGAACGCAAACACGAAGATAATGTAACGGAAGCAACGAACGCAAACACGAAAAGAATGTAACGGAAGCAACGACTACAATCAAGAGAAGAATGTAACGGAAGTAAGAAACACAATCAAGAGAAGAATGGAATGAAAGCAACGAACGCAAACACGAAAAGAATGTAACGGAAGCAACGAACACAATCAAGAGAAGAATGTAACAGAAGTAACAAACACAATCAAGAGAAGAATGGAATGAAAGCAACGAACACAATCAAGAGAAGAATGTAACGGAAGCAACAAACACAATCAAGTGAAGAATGTAACGAAAGTAACAAACACAATCAAGAGAAGAATGTAACGGAAGCAACAAACACAATCAAGAGAAGAATGTAACGGAAGTAACAAACACAATCAAGAGAAGAATGGAATGAAAGCAACGAACGCAAACACGAAAAGAATGTAACGGAAGCAACGAACGCAAACACGAAAAGAATGTTACGGAAGCAACGAACACAATCAAGAGAAGAATGTAACGGAAGTAAAAAACACAATCAAGAGAAGAATGGAATGAAAGCAACGAACGCAAACACAAAAAGAATGTAACGGAAGCAACAAACACAATCAAGAGAAGAAAATGTAACGGAAGCAACGAACACAATCAAGAGAAGAATGTAACGGAAGCAACGAACACAATCAAGAGAAGAATGTAACGGAAGCAACAAACACAATTAAGAGAAGAATGTAACGAAAGCAACAAACACAATCAAGAGAAGAATGTAACGGAAGCAACGAACGCAAACACGAAAAGAATGTAACGGAAGCAACGAACACAAACAAGAAATGACTGTAACGGAAGCAACAAACACAATCAAGAGAAGAATGTAACGGAAGCAACGAACACAAACAAGAGAAGAATGTAACGAAAGCAACAAACTCAATCAAGAGAAGAATGTAACGGAAGCAACGAATACAAACAAGAAATGACTGTAACGGAAGCAACGAATACAAAAAAGAAATGACTGTACCGGAATCAACAAACACAATCAAGAGAAGAATGTAACGGAAGCAACGAACACAAACAAGAGCAGAATGTAACGAAAGCAACGAACACAAACAAGAGAATAATGTAACGGAAGCATCGAATACAAACAGAAGAAGAATGTAACAAAAGCAACCAACACCAAAAGACAAGAATGTAGCGGAAGCAACGAAACCAAACAAGAGATGAATCTAGCGGAACCAACGAACACAAACAAGGAAAGAATGTAACGAAAGCAACAAATACAAACAACAGAAGAATGTAGCGAAAGCAAAGAACACCAACAAGAGAAGAACGTAACGGAAGCAACGAACACAAACAAGACAAGAATGTAGCGGAAGCAACGAAACCAAACAAGAGACGAATGTGGCGGAAGCAAAGAACACAAACAAGAGAAGACTGTAACGGAAGCAACGAATACAAACAAGAAAAGACTGTAACGGAAGCAACGAACACAAACAAGAAAATAATGTAACGGAAGCAACGAACACAAACAAGGGAAGAACGTTAAGGAAGTACCGAACACAAACAAGACAAGAATGTAGCGGAAGCAACGAAACCAAACAAGAGACGAATGTGGCGGAAGCAAAGAACACACACAAGAAATGACTGTAACGGAAGCCACGAACACAAACAAGAAAAGAATGTAACGGAAGCAACGAACACAAACAAGGGAAGAACGTAACGGAAGCAAGTAACAGAAACATGGAAAGAATGTAACGGAAGCAACGAACACAAACAAGAAAAGAATGTATCGGAAGCAACGAACACAAACAAGAAAAGAATGTAACGGAAGCAACGAACACAACCAAGAAAAGAATGTAAAGGAAGCAACGAACACAAACAAGAAAACAATGTAACGGAAGCAACGAACACAACCAAGTGAATAATGTAACGGAAGCAACGAATACAAACAAAACAAAAATGTAACGGAAGCCACGAACTCAAACAAGGGAAGAATGTAACGGAGGTAACGAAGACAATCAAGAGAAGAATGTAGCGCAAGCAACGAACACTAAAAAGAAAACAATGTAACGGAAGCAACGAATACAAACAAGAAAAGAAGGTAACGGAAGTAACGAATACAAACAAGGAAAGAATGTAACGTAAGCAACGAACACAAACGAAAAAAAAATGTAGCGGAAGCAACGAATATAAACAAGGAAAGAATGTAACGGAAGCAACGAATACAAACAAGAAAAGAAGGTAACGGAAGCAACGACCACAAACAAGGAAAGAATGTAACGGAAGCAACGAATACAAACAAGGAAAGAATGTAACGTAAGCAACGAACACAAACAAGAGAAGACTGTAACGGAAGCAACGAATACAAACAAGAAAAGAAGGTAACGAAAGTAACGAATACAAACAAGGAAAGAAGGTAACGGAAGTAACGAATTCAAACATGGAAAGAATGTAACGGAAGCAACGAACACAAACAAGAGAAGACTGTAACGGAAGCAACGAATACAAACAAGAAAAGAAGGTAACGGCAGTAACGAATACAAACAAGGAAAGAATGTAACGGAAGTAACGAATACAAACAAGGAAAGAATGTAACGTAAGCAACGAACACAAACAAGAAAAGAATGTAACGGAAGCAACGAATACAAACAAGAAAAGAAGGTAACGGAAGCAACGAATACAAACAAGGAAAGAATGTAACGGAAGCAACGAACACAAACAAGAGAAGACTGTAACGGAAGCAACGAATACAAACAAGAAAAGAAGGTAACGGAAGTAACGAATACAAACAAGAAAAGAAAGTAACGAAAGTAACGAATACAAACAAGGAAAGAATGTAACGTAAGCAACGAACACAGACAAGAAAAGAATGTAGCGGAAGCAACGAACACAATCAAGAGAAGAATGTAACGGAAGCAACGAATACAAACAAGAAAATAATGTAACGTAAGCAACGAATACAAACAAGAGAAGACTGTAATGGAAGCAACGAATACAAACAAGAAAATAATGTAACGTAAGCAACGAATACAAACAAGGAAAGAATGTAACGTAAGCAACGAATACAAACAAGAGAAGACTGTAATGGAAGCAACGAATACAAACAAGGAAAGAATGTAACGGAAGCAACGAATACAAACAAGAGAAAAATGTAACGGAAGCAACGAATACAAACAAGGAAAAAATGTAACGTAAGCAACGAATACAAACAAGAGAAGACTGTAATGGAAGCAACGAATACAAACAAGGAAAGAATGTAACGGAAGCAACGAATACAAACAAGAGAAGAATGTAACGTAAGCAACGATTACAAACAAGGAAAGAATGTAGCGGAAGCAACGAACACAAACAAGAAAAGAATGTAGCGGAAGCAACGAACATAAACAAGAAAAGAATGTAACGGAAGCAACGTATACACTGTATCCACTGTAATAGAAGCAACAAACACATTCAAGAGATGAATGTAGCGGAAGCAACGAACACAAAAAAGACAAGAATGTAGCGAAAGCAACGAAAGCAACGAATACAAACAAGAGAAGACTGTAATTGAAGCAACGAATACAGTCAAGACAAGAATGTAACGGAAGCAACGAGCACAAACACGACAGGAATGTAGCGGAAGCAACTAACACTTACAAGAGAAGAGTGTATCGGAAGCAACGAACACAAACAAGAGAAGGTTGTAACGGAGGCAACGAACACAAACAAGACAAAAATGTAGCGGCAGCAACGAACATAAACAAGAGAAGAATGTAGCGGAAGCAACAAACACAAACAAGACAAGAATGTAGCGGAGGCAACGAACACACAAAAGAGTAGAATGAAATGAAAGCAACGAACGCAAACACGAAAAGAATGTAACGGAAGCAACGAACACAAACAAGAAATGACTGTAACGGAAGCAACAAACACAAACAAGAGAAGAATGTAACGGAAGCAACGAACACAAACAAGAGAAGAATGTAACGGAAGCAACGAACACAATCAAGAGAAGAATGTAACGGAAGCAACGAACACAAACAAGGAAAGAATGTAACGGAAGCAACGAACACAAACAAGAGAAAAATGTACGGAAGCAACGAATACAAACAAGAAAGGATTGTAACGGAAGCAACAAACACAATCAAATAAGAATGTAACGGAAGCAACGAAAACAAACAAGATAAGAATGTAACGGAAGCAACGAACACAAACAAGGGAAGAATGTAACGGAAGCAACGAACACAATCAAGAGAAGAATGTAACGGAAGCAACGAACACAAACAAGGAACGAATGTAACGGAAGCAACAAACACAAACAAGAGAAAAATGTACGGAAGCAACGAATACAAACAAGAAAGGATTGTAACGGAAGCAACAAACACAATCAAGAACGAATGTAACGGAAGCAACGAACACAATCAAGAGAAGATTGTAACGGAAGCAACGAACACAATCAAGAGAAGAATGTAACGAAAGCAACGAACACAAACAAGAGAAGAATGTAACGGAAGCAACGAACACAAACAAGAGAAGAAAATGTAACGGAAGCAACGAACACAATCAAGAGAAGAATGTAACGGAAGCAACGAACACAAACAAGAGAAAAATGTACGGAAGCAACGAATACAAACAAGAAAGGATTGTAACGGAAGCAACAAACACAATCAAGAAATAATGTAACGGAAGCAACGAACACAAACAAGAGAAGAATGTAACGAAAGCAACAAACACAATCAATAGAAGAATGTAACGGAAGCAACGAATACACAAAAGAGCAGAATGGAATGAAAGCAACGAAAGCAAACACGAAAAGAATGTAACGGAAGCAACGAACACAATCAAGAGAAGAAAATGTAACGGAAGCACGAACACAATCAAGAGAAGAATGTAACGGAAGCAACGAACACAGTCAAGAGAAGAATGTAACGGAAGCAACGAACACAATCAAGAGAAGAATGTAACGGAAGCATTGAACACAAACAAGAGAAGAATGTAACGGAAGCAACGAACGCAAACACGAAAAGAATGTAACGGAAGCAACGAACACAATCAAGAGAAGAATGTAACGGAAGCAACGAACACAATCAAGAGAATAATGTAACGGAAGCAACAAACACAATCAACAGAAGAATGTAACGGAAGCAACAAACGCAAACACGAAAATAATGTAACGGAAGCAACGAACATAATCAAGAGAAGAATGTAAAGGAAGCAACGAACACAATCAAGAGAAGAATGTAACGGAAGTAACAAACACAATCAAGAGAAGAATGTAACGGAAGCAACAAACACAATCAAGAGAAGAATGGAATGAAAGCAACGAACGCAAACACGAAAAGAATGTAACGGAAGCAACAAACACAATCAAGAGAAGAATGTAACGAAAGCAACAAACACAATCAAGAGAAGAATGTAACGGAAGCAACGAACGCAAACACGAAAAGAATGTAACGGAAGCAACGAACACAATCAAGAGAAGAATGTAACGGAAGCAACAAACACAGTCAAGAGAAGAATGTAACGAAAGCAACAACCACAATCAAGAGAAGAATGTAACGGAAGCAACGAACGCAAACACGAAAAGAATGTAACGGAAGCAACGAACACAATCAAGAGAAGAATGTAAAGGAAGCAACGAACACAATCAAGAGAAGAATGTAACGGAAGTAACGAACGCAAACACGAAAAGAATGTAACGGAAGCAACGAACACAATCAATAGAAGAATGTAACGGAAGTAACGAACACAATCAAGAGAAGAATGTAACGGAAGCAACGAACGCAAACACGAAAAGAATGTAACGGAAGCAACGAACACAATCAAGAGAAGAATGTAACGGAAGTAACAAACACAATCAAGAGAAGAATGGAATGAAAACAACGAACACAATCAAGAGAAGAATGTAACGGAAGTAACAAACACAATCAAGAGAAGAATATAACGGAAGTAACAAACACAATCAAGAGAAGAATGTAACGGAAGTAACAAACACAATCAAGAAAAGAATGGAATGAAAGCAACGAACGCAAACACGAAAAGAATGTAACGGAAGCAACGAACGCAAACACGAAAAGAATGTAACGGAAGCAACGAACACAATCAAGACAAGAATGTAACGGAAGTAACAAACACAATCAAGAAAAGAATGGAATGAAAGCAACGAACGCAAACACGAAAAGAATGTAACTGAAGCAACGAACACAATCAAGAGAAGAAAATGTAACGGAAGCAACGAACACAATCAAGAGAAGAATGAAACGGAAGCAACGAACACAATCAAGAGAAGAATGTAACGGAAGCAACAAACACAATCAAGAGAAGAATGTAACGAAAGCAACAAACACAATCAAGAGAAGAATGTAACGGAAGCAACGAACGCAAACACGAAAAGAATGTAACGGAAGCAACGAACACAAACAAGAAATGACTGTAACGGAAGCTACAAACACACTCAAGAGAAGGATGTAACGGAAGCAACGAACACAAACAAGAGAAGAATGTAACGAAAGCAACAAACACAATCAAGAGAAGAATGTAACGGAAGCAACGAATACAAACAAGAAATGACTGTAACGGAAGCAACAAACACAATCAAGAGAAGAATGTAACGGAAGCAACGAACACAAACAAGAGAAGAATGTAACGAAAGCAACGAACACAAACAAGAGAAGAATGTAACGGAAGCAACGAATACAAACAGAAGAAGAATGTAACGAAAGCAACCAACACCAAAAGACAAGATTGTAGCGGAAGCAACGAAACCAAACAAGAGATGAATGTAGCGGAACCAACGAAAACAAACAAGGAAAGAATGTAACGAAAGCAACAAATACAAACAACAGAAGAATGTAGCGAAAGCAAAGAACACCAACAAGAGAAGAACGTAACGGAAGCAACGAACACAAACAGAATAATATAACGGAAGCAACGAACACAAACAAGACAAGAATGTAGCGGAAGCAACGAAACCAAACAAGAGACGAATGTGGCGGAAGCAAAGAACACAAACAAGAGAAGACTGTAACGGAAGCAACGAATACAAACAAGAAAAGACTGTAACGGAAGCAACGAACACAAACAAGGGAAGAACGTAACGGAAGCAACGAACACAAACAAGACAAGAATGTAGCGGAAGCAACGAAACCAAACAAGAGACGAATGTGGCGGAAGCAAAGAACACAAACAAGAAATGACTGTAACGGAAGCAACGAACACAAACAAGAAAAGAATGTAACGGAAGCAACGAACACAAACAAGGGAAGAACGTAACGGAAGCAACGAACACAAACAAGGAAAGAATGTAACGGAAGCAACGAACACAAACAAGAAAAGAATGTATCGGAAGCAACGAACACAAACAAGGAACGAATGTAACGGAAGCAACAAACACAAACAAGAGAAAAATGTACGGAAGCAACGAATACAAACAAGAAAGGATTGTAACGGAAGCAACAAACACAATCAAGAACGAATGTAACGGAAGCAACGAACACAATCAAGAGAAGATTGTAACGGAAGCAACGAACACAATCAAGAGAAGAATGTAACGGAAGCAACGAACACAAACAAGAGAAGAATGTAACGGAAGCAACGAACACAAACAAGAGAAGAAAATGTAACGGAAGCAACGAACACATTCAAGAGAAGAATGTAACGGAAGCAACGAACACAAACAAGAGAAAAATGTACGGAAGCAACGAATACAAACAAGAAAGGATTGTAACGGAAGCAACAAACACAATCAAGAAATAATGTAACGGAAGCAACGAACACAAACAAGAGAAGAATGTAACGAAAGCAACACACACAATCAATAGAAGAATGTAACGGAAGCAACGAATACACAAAAGAGCAGAATGGAATGAAAGCAACGAACGCAAACACGAAAAGAATGTAACGGAAGCAACGAACACAATCAAGAGAAGAAAATGTAACGGAAGCATGAACACAATCAAGAGAAGAATGTAACGGAAGCAACGAACACAGTCAAGAGAAGAATGTAACGGAAGCAACGAACACAATCAAGAGAAGAATGTAACGGAAGCATTGAACACAAACAAGAGAAGAATGTAACGGAAGCAACGAACGCAAACACGAAAAGAATGTAACGGAAGCAACGAACACAATCAAGAGAAGAATGTAACGGAAGCAACGAACACAATCAAGAGAATAATGTAACGGAAGCAACAAACACAATCAAGAGAAGAATGTAACGAAAGCAACAAACACAATCAACAGAAGAATGTAACGGAAGCAACGAACGCAAACACGAAAATAATGTAACGGAAGCAACGAACATAATCAAGAGAAGAATGTAAAGGAAGCAACGAACACAATCAAGAGAAGAATGTAACGGAAGTAACAAACACAATCAAGAGAAGAATGTAACTGAATCAACAAACACAATCAAGAGAAGAATGGAATGAAAGCAACGAACGCAAACACGAAAAGAATGTAACGGAAGCAACAAACACAATCAAGAGAAGAATGTAACGAAAGCAACAAACACAATCAAGAGAAGAATGTAACGGAAGCAACGAACGCAAACACGAAAAGAATGTAACGGAAGCAACGAACACAATCAAGAGAAGAATGTAACGGAAGCAACAAACACAGTCAAGAGAAGAATGTAACGAAAGCAACAACCACAATCAAGAGAAGAATGTAACGGAAGCAACGAACGCAAACACGAAAAGAATGTAACGGAAGCAACGAACACAATCAAGAGAAGAATGTAAAGGAAGCAACGAACACAATCAAGAGAAGAATGTAACGGAAGTAACGAACGCAAACACGAAAAGAATGTAACGGAAGCAACGAACACAATCAATAGAAGAATGTAACGGAAGTAACGAACACAATCAAGAGAAGAATGTAACGGAAGCAACGAACGCAAACACGAAAAGAATGTAACGGAAGCAACGAACACAATCAAGAGAAGAATGTAACGGAAGTAACAAACACAATCAAGAGAAGAATGGAATGAAAGCAACGAACACAATCAAGAGAAGAATGTAACGGAAGTAACAAACACAATCAAGAGAAGAATATAACGGAAGTAACAAACACAATCAAGAGAAGAATGTAACGGAAGTAACAAACACAATCAAGAAAAGAATGGAATGAAAGCAACGAACGCAAACACGAAAAGAATGTAACGGAAGCAACGAACGCAAACACGAAAAGAATGTAACGGAAGCAACGAACACAATCAAGACAAGAATGTAACGGAAGTAACAAACACAATCAAGAAAAGAATGGAATGAAAGCAACGAACGCAAACACGAAAAGAATGTAACTGAAGCAACGAACACAATCAAGAGAAGAAAATGTAACGGAAGCAACGAACACAATCAAGAGAAGAATGAAACGGAAGCAACGAACACAATCAAGAGAAGAATGTAACGGAAGCAACAAACACAATCAAGAGAAGAATGTAACGAAAGCAACAAACACAATCAAGAGAAGAATGTAACGGAAGCAACGAACGCAAACACGAAAAGAATGTAACGGAAGCAACGAACACAAACAAGAAATGACTGTAACGGAAGCTACAAACACACTCAAGAGAAGGATGTAACGGAAGCAACGAACACAAACAAGAGAAGAATGTAACGAAAGCAACAAACACAATCAAGAGAAGAATGTAACGGAAGCAACGAATACAAACAAGAAATGACTGTAACGGAAGCAACAAACACAATCAAGAGAAGAATGTAACGGAAGCAACGAACACAAACAAGAGAAGAATGTAACGAAAGCAACGATCACAAACAAGAGAAGAATGTAACGGAAGCAACGAATACAAACAGAAGAAGAATGTAACGAAAGCAACCAACACCAAAAGACAAGATTGTAGCGGAAGCAACGAAACCAAACAAAAGATGAATGTAGCGGAACCAACGAAAACAAACAAGGAAAGAATGTAACGAAAGCAACAAATACAAACAACAGAAGAATGTAGCAAAAGCAAAGAACACCAACAAGAGAAGAACGTAACGGAAGCAACGAACACAAACAGAATAATATAACGGAAGCAACGAACACAAACAAGACAAGAATGTAGCGGAAGCAACGAAACCAAACAAGAGACGAATGTGGCGGAAGCAAAGAACACAAACAAGAAGAGACTGTAACGGAAGCAACGAATACAAACAAGAAAAGACTGTAACGGAAGCAACGAACACAAACAAGGGAAGAACGTAACGGAAGCAACGAACACAAACAAGACAAGAATGTAGCGGAAGCAACGAAACCAAACAAGAGACGAATGTGGCGGAAGCAAAGAACACAAACAAGAAATGACTGTAACGGAAGCAACGAACACAAACAAGAAAAGAATGTAACGGAAGCAACGAACACAAACAAGGGAAGAACGTAACGGAAGCAACGAACACAAACAAGGAAAGAATGTAACGGAAGCAACGAACACAAACAAGAAAAGAATGTAACGAAAGCAACAACCACAATCAAGAGAAGAATGTAACGGAAGCAACGAACGCAAACACGAAAAGAATGTAACGGAAGCAACGAACACAATCAAGAGAAGAATGTAAAGGAAGCAACGAACACAATCAAGAGAAGAATGTAACGGAAGTAACGAACGCAAACACGAAAAGAATGTAACGGAAGCAACGAACACAATCAATAGAAGAATGTAACGGAAGTAACGAACACAATCAAGAGAAGAATGTAACGGAAGCAACGAACGCAAACACGAAAAGAATGTAACGGAAGCAACGAACACAATCAAGAGAAGAATGTAACGGAAGTAACAAACACAATCAAGAGAAGAATGGAATGAAAGCAACGAACACAATCAAGAGAAGAATGTAACGGAAGTAACAAACACAATCAAGAGAAGAATATAACGGAAGTAACAAACACAATCAAGAGAAGAATGTAACGGAAGTAACAAACACAATCAAGAAAAGAATGGAATGAAAGCAACGAACGCAAACACGAAAAGAATGTAACGGAAGCAACGAACGCAAACACGAAAAGAATGTAACGGAAGCAACGAACACAATCAAGACAAGAATGTAACGGAAGTAACAAACACAATCAAGAAAAGAATGGAATGAAAGCAACGAACGCAAACACGAAAAGAATGTAACTGAAGCAACGAACACAATCAAGAGAAGAAAATGTAACGGAAGCAACGAACACAATCAAGAGAAGAATGAAACGGAAGCAACGAACACAATCAAGAGAAGAATGTAACGGAAGCAACAAACACAATCAAGAGAAGAATGTAACGAAAGCAACAAACACAATCAAGAGAAGAATGTAACGGAAGCAACGAACGCAAACACGAAAAGAATGTAACGGAAGCAACGAACACAAACAAGAAATGACTGTAACGGAAGCTACAAACACACTCAAGAGAAGGATGTAACGGAAGCAACGAACACAAACAAGAGAAGAATGTAACGAAAGCAACAAACACAATCAAGAGAAGAATGTAACGGAAGCAACGAATACAAACAAGAAATGACTGTAACGGAAGCAACAAACACAATCAAGAGAAGAATGTAACGGAAGCAACGAACACAAACAAGAGAAGAATGTAACGAAAGCAACGAACACAAACAAGAGAAGAATGTAACGGAAGCAACGAATACAAACAGAAGAAGAATGTAACGAAAGCAACCAACACCAAAAGACAAGATTGTAGCGGAAGCAACGAAACCAAACAAGAGATGAATGTAGCGGAACCAACGAAAACAAACAAGGAAAGAATGTAACGAAAGCAACAAATACAAACAACAGAAGAATGTAGCGAAAGCAAAGAACACCAACAAGAGAAGAACGTAACGGAAGCAACGAACACAAACAGAATAATATAACGGAAGCAACGAACACAAACAAGACAAGAATGTAGCGGAAGCAACGAAACCAAACAAGAGACGAATGTGGCGGAAGCAAAGAACACAAACAAGAGAAGACTGTAACGGAAGCAACGAATACAAACAAGAAAAGACTGTAACGGAAGCAACGAACACAAACAAGGGAAGAACGTAACGGAAGCAACGAACACAAACAAGACAAGAATGTAGCGGAAGCAACGAAACCAAACAAGAGACGAATGTGGCGGAAGCAAAGAACACAAACAAGAAATGACTGTAACGGAAGCAACGAACACAAACAAGAAAAGAATGTAACGGAAGCAACGAACACAAACAAGGGAAGAACGTAACGGAAGCAACGAACACAAACAAGGAAAGAATGTAACGGAAGCAACGAACACAAACAAGAAAAGAATGTATCGGAAGCAACGAACACAGACAAGGGAAGAATGTAACGGAGGTAACGGAGGTAACGAACACAAACAAGAGAATAATGTAACGGATGCAACGAATACAAACAAAACAAAAATGTAACGGAAGCCACGAACACAAACAAGGGAAGAATGTAACGGAGGTAACGAAGACAATCAAGAGAAGAATGTAACGGAAGCAACGAACACAAATAAGAAAACAATGTAACGGAAGCAACGAATACAAACAAAACAAAAATGTAACGGAAGCAACGAACACAATCAAACGAAGAATGTAACGGAAGCCACGAACACAATCAAGAGAAAAATGTAACGGAAGCAACGAACACAAAAAAGAAAAGAATCTAACGGACGCAGCGAAGACAAACAAGAGAAGAATGTAACGAAAGCAACGAACACAAAAAAGAAAAAAATCTAACGGAAGCAACGAAGACAAACAAGAAAAGAATGTAATGGAAGCAACGAACACAAACAAGGAAAGAATGTAACGGACGCAACGAATACAAACAAGAAAAAAATGTAACGGAAGCAACGAATACAAACAAGAAAAGAATGTAACGGAAGCAAGAATACAAACAATGAAAGAATGTAACGGAAGCAACGAATACAAACAAGAAAAGAATGTAACGGAAGCAACGAATACAAACAAGAGACGAATGTAGCGGAAGCAACGAACACAAACAAGGAAAGAATGTAACGGAAGCAACGAATACAAACAGGAGACGAATGTAGCGGAAGCAACGAACTCAAACAGAAAAGAATGTAACGGAAGCAACGAATACAAACAAGAAAATAATATAACGGAAGCAACGAATACAAACAAGAGACGAATGTAGCGGAAGCAACGAACACAAACAAGAAAAGAAGGTAACGGAAGTAACGAATACAAACAAGGAAAGAATGTAGCGGAAGCAACGAACACAAACAAGAAAATAATGTAGCGGAAGCAACGAACACAAACAAGAAAAGAATGTAGCGGAAGCAACGAATACAAACGAGAAAAGAATGTAACGGAAGCAACGAACACAAACAAGAAAATAATGTAGCGGAAGCAACGAACACAAACAAGAAAAGAAGGTAACGGAAGCAACGAACACAAACAAGGAAAGAATGTAACGGAAGCAACGAATACAAACAAGAGACGAATGTAGCGGAAGCAACGAACACAAACAAGCAAAGAATGTAACGGAAGCAACGAATACAAACAAGAAAATAATGTAACGTAAGCAACGAATACAAACAAGAGAAGACTGTAATGGAAACAACAAACACAATCAAGAGAAGAATGTAGCGGAAGCAACGAACACAAACAAGAAAAGAATGTAGCGGAAGCAACGAACACAAACAAGAAAAGAATGTAGCGGAAGCAACGCATACAAACAAGAGAAGAATGTAACGGAAGCAACGAATACAAACAAGAGAAAAATGTAACGGAAGCAACGCATACAAACAAGAGAAGAAAATGTAACGGAAGCAACGAATACAAACAAGAGAAGAATGTAACGGAAGCAACGAACACAAACAAGAAAAGAATGTAACGGAAGCAACGAACACAAACAAGATAAACATGTAGCGGAAGCAACAAATACAAACAAGAGAAGAATGGAACGGAAGCAACGAATACAAACAAGAGAAGAATGTAGCGGAGGCAACGAATACAAACAAGAGAAGAATGGAACGGAAGCAACGAATACAAACAAGATAATAATGTAACGGAAGCAACGATCACAAACAAGAGAAGAATGTAACGGAAGCAACGAATACAAACAAGAGAAGAATGTAACGGAAGCAACGCATACAAACAAGAGAAGAATGTAGCGGAAGCAACGAATACAAACAAGAGAAGAATGTAACGGAAGCAACGAATACAAACAAGTGAAGAATGTAGCGGAAGCAACGAATACAAGCAAGAAAATAATGTAACGGAAGCAACGAACACAAACAAGAGAAGAATGTAACGGAAGCAACGAATACAAACAAGAGAAGAATGTAACGGAAGCAACGAATACAAACAAGAGAAGAATGTAGCGGAAGCAACGAATACAAACAAGAAAATAATGAAACGGAAGCAACGAACACAAACAAGAAAAGAATGTAACGGAAGCAACGAATACAAACAAGAGAAGAATGTAACGGAAGCAACGAACATAAACAAGAGAAGAATGTAGCAGAAGCAACAAATACAAACAAGAGAAGAATGTAACGGAAGCAACGAATACAAACAAGAGAAGAATGTAACGGAAGCAACGAATACAAACAAGAGAAGAATGTAGCGGAAGCAACGAATACAAACAAGAAAATAATGAAACGGAAGCAACGAACACAAACAAGAAAAGAATGTAACGGAAGCAACGAATACAAACAAGAGAAGAATGTAACGGAAGCAACGAACATAAACAAGAGAAGAATGTAGCAGAAGCAATAAATACAAACAAGAGAAGAATGTAACGGAAGCAACGAATACAAACAAGAGAAGAATGTAACGGAAGCAACGCATACAAACAAGAGAAGAATGTAGCGGAAGCAACGAATACAAACAAGAGAAGAATGTAACGGAAGCAACGAATACAAACAAGTGAAGAATGTAGCGGAAGCAACGAATACAAACAAGAAAATAATGTAACGGAAGCAACGAACACAAACAAGAGAAGAATGTAACGGAAGCAACGAATACAAACAAGAGAAGAATGTAACGGAAGCAACGAATACAAACAAGAGAAGAATGTAGCGGAAGCAACGAATACAAACAAGAAAATAATGAAACGGAAGCAACGAACACAAACAAGAAAAGAATGTAACGGAAGCAACGAATACAAACAAGAGAAGAATGTAACGGAAGCAACGAACATAAACAAGAGAAGAATGTAGCAGAAGCAACAAATACAAACAAGAGAAGAATGTAACGGAAGCAACGAATACAAACAAGAGAAGAATGTAACGGAAGCAACGAATACAAACAAGAGAAGAATGTAACGGAAGCAACGAATACAAACAAGAGAAGAATGTAGCGGAAGCAACGAATACAAACAAGAAAATAATGAAACGGAAGCAACGAACACAAACAAGAAAACAATGTAACGGAAGCAACGAATACAAACAAGAGAAGAATGTAACGGAAGCAACGAACATAAACAAGAGAAGAATGTAGCAGAAGCAACAAATACAAACAAGAGAAGAATGTAACGGAAGCAACGAATACAAACAAGAGAAGAATGTAACGGGAGCAACGAACAAAATCAAGAAAAGCGTGTAACGGAAGCAACGGACACAATCAAGAAAAGAATGTAACGGAAGCAACGAACACAAACAAGAAAAGAATGTAACGGAATCAACGAATACAAACAAGAAAAGAATGTAACGGAAGCAACGAACACGAACAAGAGAAGCAATATAGCAGAAGCAACGAACACAAACAAGAAAAGAATGTAACGGAAGCAACGCATACAAACAAGAGAAGAATGTAACGGAAGCAACGAATACAAACAAGAAAAGAATGTAGCGGAAGCAACGAATACAAACAAGAGAAGAATGTAGCGGAAGCAACGAATACAAACAAGGAAAGAATGTAACGGAAGCAACGAATACAAACAAAACAATGTTACGGAAGCAACGAATACAAACAAGACAAGAATGTAGAGGAAGCAACGAATACAAACAATAGAAGAATGTAGCGGAAGCAACGAAAACAACAAGAGATGAATTTAACGGAAGCAATGAACACAAATGACAGAAACTCTGCCATGAGAGGTATGTAAGACCCATAGCCTCTCACACTCACTAGCACCAACTTAATCGATATTCTACTTAATTGTTGTTTGTTCTATTCCTGCTTTGGTTGACTTTGGTCCTTGAATCTGCATTTCCTGTTAGTCCTGTATATCTATTTTAGAATGTATTTTAAAATCATTGATACTAAGCACTGTAGGCTGTTAGGTTTACCTGAAATCAATATCATCTATGTGTTGGTATGTCACACAACATGCAAACATGAAAATGACACGTTTCATGCATAAGCATCCCACACTTAGGCTGCTGTTTAACTAATGGTGAATAAACTTTTACTGTGACTTCAATGTAACAACTGTTAAAGCCGCAAGATATAAATACAGTGTTCGCCTTCCCTGTTGTCTCTTCAAAAGGATCAGGTTTATGGGGTGATATACATGACATGCAACCTAACAGCCTACAGTGCTTAGTATCCATGATTTTAAAATACATTTAAAATAGATATACAGGTCTAGAATATGCGTTGGTAACTCAAAATTCGATGCTCAGGCAACGATAACCTTTGCTTGCCCGGTTTATAAGGCGTTTATATTGTAGTTATAGAGTTCGGATTTGCAACATATGTACATGTAAGTTACATATATACCTTATGGTTACAGTACGGGAGCAGAGAAGTCATTTCACGTGCTTGAACCGCATAACTCAAACATAAATAATTGGTGTTGGAGGCAACGTAGTTCCCATTTTGCAAGCACGTGCAGATGCGCGGATTTTATAGTACTCTTTTTAGAAACAATTAGTTTAAAGCTTATACTATATGGCAAAGAAAACAAATCATATCAGAAATCAGTTATTATGTCGGAGATTTATAAAACAATCGTGTTGACAGGTTTTATTGAGATATCATAGTCGGAAATCGCGGTACAAATGCGGAGATCGAAAAAAACTAGTTTTTGTTTTCTTCGAAATTGCCAATGTTTCAAAACGGGTACAAAAATTGTATATTCTTAAATATTGTTGAAATTGACAGGAGTCGAAGATCATTACCTGATCTACCTTTTTTGAAAATTTCTTATTTTTTCGTGAATATACATTTTGCGTGCCCGTTTTGAAAGTTGGTACCTGCATTTCACTCTTTCAGAGGCTATTCAAAATGGCGGCGACACAGAAAAACACCCAGCCCAGGGCCAGTCAGTCGCAGGCCACAAACCCACTTCTCCCTGGACAAATTAACATCATATGGTCAATACACAGTCACAGAAACTAAATATTGTGAATTGAACTGAACGTTTATAAATAGCTAAGGAATGTGCTAAAAATAGCTCACACACATTCAAAGGTCAAATAATGCTGATCCGTGTACATACACAGATAGATCGTTTACACATACGGCCCGATTGACCGATGGATTATTTCAATTTATTTGCACAGAAGTAGAATTAAAACAGTGTTACAATCACGATCGTATACAATTCCAAGTTTTGCATGAGTGCGTAATTTAAAAAATACAAACAAATAGATCTATTACAGTAGACAATGTAGAGAATTAAAATTGAAAAGTGGAACACACCAGCAAATGCCTGAAATGGGTCATGGCATTGTCTGCACTGTAGCCTATGTAAGTAAATACACTTTTAATTTCTGTATGACAAGTGTTTAACGTTGAAACATGTAAAACGGTGGTGGTTGATATATATTAACTTAATTCTGATAATTTTTTAGAACACATGAGTGATGAATAATTGATGAAAATGTAAGCCTTGAAAATCTACTATTTGTTCATGAATGCCACCTGTGACTTACATTTTGGACAGTATCATCTTCTGGAAAGCACCACTTTCAATTCCAGTTGTGTTTTAAGTAAAATGTTATGGAATGCTGACATTGTTAGCATTGAGAAAGTTGGACAGAGTTATTAATATTAAAAACAAATGAAACAATATCATATATGATTTGTTTTTTTCAGGTCTGCTAAGACTAAGTTAGCTAGAGGCAGTGTGCAGTATTACCATAGCCAGATTTAAGTCAAATTTCCCAGTCTCACAGTATAACTACATCAAGAGCCTTGTATTAGCCAGTATGTAGGTAAGCGCAGCTTCAAAAAATCTATGAATTTATCAATGTTTGTTCTTTGCAAAATATGTGGCATTGTGCACCAGTCCTGCACCACAGACATATTAATAATTTGTTATTAGGTCTGTGCCTGCACTTAGTCTCAGACTTTTTATACTAAAAATAAAAATGGTGTTTTACAGCACATCGACACATAAATAGGTCATATTGTGCTTAGTACATATGTAAAATTAAACAAACAAAATAAAAAGGTCCCTGTATTAAATCTAAATTATTAAACTTAACCAAGACCCCGACTTAACATAATGTGCTGGCATGGCCCAGCAATAGCATGGTGGATGATAGCAATCTGGAGCTTCCGGTTCAAGTCACACATGCACCACTGAGTTTCGTCTATGGTTTCGGGCAATACATCTTCCCTCAGTCTTGTTTGTTCCTCAGCCTCTTTTGTTTGATTGGGATTGAAACTGGGGAGTCTATCCTCCAAGCACGATAAACAACCATAGAAATTATTAATATATACATTAGTAAGAGTAAGACAGGTTCTCGAATTCCTATGTGTCATTTGGGGCGGCTCTAAATAAGGTATACCGGTAATAAATGTGTTGATTTAGCAGAAAACGATTATTTTTAATTTATTGTACATGTAAAAAAAGTTCTATAATCACTATTCATTTACATATTTCAGTTCTACAACTTGTTACCTATTTAAGTTGAAACAAACTATCATGTATGTCATTTTTATTTTCAGAGCCTGGAGTCCTGAGATGCTGGGAGTTAGCTGAAAATAGTTAGTGATGTCCCAATATATATGGGAGGATTTTATTGAAACAAGTAGTCACATATAACTTTTTACAACATTAACAACAGAATCAGAAATACTTAAACGAACAAGAATAGTATATAATAACAAGATGGTGTACAATATTTTTTTTTTTTTATGAATCATGAATCAGCAATACCTCATACGGACAGTACTAGCATCAACTTCAAGAAAAATATGTCTAGTAAGAGGATCACCAGTTCAGCCAGCACAATATCATATCAACATGCATATCCGACTGTAGACACAAGGTAGATCGTTGGCGACATTAACTGGATAGTTCATTGGAGTGGCTCAAAATAAGGGCTAATATGAAAATATAAATGTGTTTCTGTTAATCTGACCGGCCGTGCCCAATTTATTTATTGGATTAAAATGTTTTCTGAATTTTATTGGATTATATAAAAGTTTGTGGAATAACAGATGGCAGGAGGTGTATATTATACAATTATGGACTTTTCAGCTGTTATACATGATGTGATATGCACCAAAAAAATCATTATTGACCGAGGCGATAGCCGAGGTCAATAATGATTTTTATAATGATTTTTTGGTACATATCAACATCATGTATAACAGCTGAAAAGTCCATAACTGTTTTATTATATAACCCTCAATTTACAATTATATAAAACAGGTCAATATCAAAAAAACAATTATATAAAACAGGTCAATATCAAAAAAACAGGTCAATATCAAAAAAACAGGTCAATATCGCTAGATATTTTTTCTAAAAAATTACTTTTTAGCCAATGAAAACGCGTCTATTTATAGGTTATAAAATAATACCGGTTATACCCAGAAGAAAAGTGAGTGGTCTTCCTCACCAAAAAAATAACAAACAGATACATGTATATATATATAACCCCACATATGTTCAAATTGGCTTGCACCATATAAACAATTACATATTAAAGGGACATGCAGCAATCTTCTTTTTTTTAAACTCCAAAATGTTATAACTTATAATTTAAATATATGCAAGCGGGTGTAAAGTGAAAATAAATTACATTTTAATGCTTGATAAAAACTTGATAAATGCTGTGTGTCCCTTTAATAAATAAAAACAATTATTGTATGATGCAATTTAATTTGTTATGTAATACCCTTTATATTTGGGATGTTTTGATGTAAATATTTGAAATAAAATGTTTTAAATCAAATAAATAATTCATTTTGATATCTGACTTGTTACATATTTTTTACTTAGTCATGAAAGATAATGTTTAAGGCCTTAATATGTACCTTAAATGTTTATTGTTTACCATTGAAAGGTGAGGCGGCATATGGTGTTAGTTATCTGTGCGTCTATATCCTTCCACAGTTTTGAACCAATATTTTCGAAACTTTACATGATCTTTATCTATGATGTCTAGAGGAGCATATCGATTTTGCATCAAAATAAAATTTATTTATGAATATATATTCTTGCATAGTACAATTTTCCACGGATTGTTTTCAGTGCGTTCATTCAAGTCCCATGGACATATTGAGTTGAGATGTTCGGTTGGCATTTTATATTTGTATACATTCTCATCTTCACCTCTCACCGCTGCGGGTTCAATTCCCACTGGGAGCTCAACTTGTAGGTGAGAAAGTGTCGATTCTTACAGATAGCAGTAAGTACACAGTACTGGTTCTACCCAGGAAATATGGCCTAAAATGTGCTATAATGACATAAAACACAATTCAACTTTAAAAATATAAAGTAAAAGAAATGGCCTTCTTTATTTTCCTTCGATGCTATCAGTATAAGTATTACGACAGTGTTTCTGTCTGATAAAAAATTCATCTTAGGTTTCAACCGACAAATGCTCTATATTTAAACTAATACAAGTAAGATGGGGCCCTCAAACCCTTTTATGTGTGGGTGATATATTCCACTGTTGATTCATGATACTAGCATGGGACAGCTATAGTACATATGACAGTGCTGAGTGCAGTTGCGGATGAATTGAATTGAATATTTAACGGCTCATCAACACAGTACAGGTTATTTAGAGCCGCCTCAGAGAGAGGGGAAGGATACATAGGAATCCGGGAACCGTGCACTACCCTTATTATCGAACAGATTCCTATGGTTCTTTAACATGCTCGGATGATAGACCTATAAGCGGGACCACCCTGTTTACGTCCCCATCCGACGGATGAGGCTAAGGGAATGTGTCTTGCCCAAGAACACACCGACAAAACTCAGTGGCACCACCTCCGGTTACAAATCCGCTGCGCTACTGACTGCGCCAAGTTGCGGATGACAATTAGACACTGGACAGTCTAGTCAAAAACACAGCAACAAATATATTATATGAATAGGTTTAAGAATGTACTGTATGCTTGGAAGAGCTTTCAAAAACAGACTAGCTTTCATGATTTTAGTTGGGGTGGGATGGGGATGGGGCGCATCCTTTTAAATCTCAGTTCAGATGCCCTCCCCCTCCTTCTCTCCATCCCAACTCCCATCTTGAACAGTAGCGATTGTTACGTAAACTTTCCACATATGAGAGGGTGCCCAATACTACCCGCTCCATCGAATACGCGCCTGCAGTTCTTGCGAGGTCAGTCGAGTCAAAATTACAGTTAAATCAAACAATTCGTATTTTCGTGTACTTTTGATAAAGAAATAACATGCTTTTCGTGATATGCAGCAAAATTCATGTAATGTGTGAGCTAAAACAACAATTCAAGTATCTCCTATTACTTTATTTAACAAAAAACACACGGTTGTTGCATAGGTGCCAGGTTGCTATCAAGAAAGGCTCTGTAAAAGTGTTTGACCAAAGACACAAGCTAACCGAAAAACTACTTGAGAAGTTCTGAAAAGCCTCCTCCAAAAAGTCGAAAATTTTGTCAACAAACTATATTATATACAAGGTATGACAGCGGCCATTTTAGCCGGGGCGGAATTGCGTAATAATGTATTGGTACCCGATTGTACAACGTAACGCTGATTTGTGTAGGTACCACTGATTCCCTGCAATGACAGTTACGAATGCAGATGTGAGGGTAAACAGTCTATGAATTATGGGATTATTACGTAATTCCGCCCCGGCTAAAATGGCCGCTGTCATACCTTGTATATATTATAGTTTGTTGACAAAATTTTCGACTTTTTGGAGAAGGCTTTTCAGAACTTCTCAAGTAGTTTTTCGGTTAGCTTGTGTCTTTGGTCAAACTAATTTACAGAGCTTTTCTTGATAGCAACCTGGCACCTATGGGTTGTTGTCATTTTAATCGTATTCTAAAGATGGCATCTTTTAGAGTTATCGCCCCTCGCTTCGACATTTTACAAGGCGGGTCTGAATTTATCACGCAGTAGAGCTTCTAAAAAAAAAGTCGGTACAGACGAAAATCACGAAACCTAAAGGGGAAATGAAATTTCATGATCAAAAATTGTCACAATTTTCCAAATTATGCGTTTTAACAAATTCAAAATGGCGGACATTTTTTTTTTTTTGACGTTGCCGAAAGTTGACGTACTACTTTTCGTTGTCAAGCGTGGTTGCGATATTTGAAAGATGTAGGAAAATATCAAGGCTGCTCCCGTACTGTTAGTAGGTTTTGAGACGGTATGAATCTGTTATAAAATGTATCTGTTGGTGGAGGGTTAGCGGCTTTAAAGTTGTTACTCAAAATGTGAGCTCTACGCTTATGTGCAATCTTAAAGTAGCTATCCCGCCTAATAACGACTAAGTTACAGTACAAAACTGTTTATCAAACTCTATCCAGGTGTTCAGATCATATAATAATGTATATGTGCCGATTAAAAAGAACATGTTTATTAATGGGTTCTTAAAATACCCGTGATTGAATATTCGTAAATTGAATTATAAGTTGGTAGTTGGTAATGCGGCGCTTCCGTTTTGGGCCTGGATAGTTAAAGCCGTTCATATTGCGTTTATATAGTTTCAAAATATGGAAGTTATATATATACCTTGTACTCAGTAGGTTCAGAAATGGTGTACATAGTTTGTAAAATGTGACTGTTGTTGGCGGAATAGCTACTTTAAAAGGTCAGTAAGATAGGTTGTGTAAAGCAAAATGTTCAGATGTATATCTTGCGTATCTCCACGTTGAAAGGTTGTAGTTTAAACAATTGCAAAACAATGAGCAAGTCACTATCAAATGAATTACGTGTATTGCGTTACCTAAAATTAGGTATAAAAGTCGAACAGGAAATGTAGCTTTCATGGACCACAGTCAGAAAAACCGTATTAAAACAAACAACAATTACAAGGTTTATAAGAAGCAAGTCATGTGACATGACAAACACAAACAGGTTGACAATATTGCTACCACCTTGGAACGGTCGGTGGCTAACAACAGGTTGTAGGGAACCAACCCTCACTCTTACCGTGTTGCAATCCAATAAAACGGGACAGATATAAAGAAACCCCGCCATACTGTATTGTCTAACAAACCAAGCAGCATTAAAAGGCAATATAAGTATAACACAAAGATGATCATGTATATATGAATATAAACAAAAACATAGAAAGACAGTTCTATATTGGGCTTCGACTCTACGTATGCTAGATTAACGAGGTGTTCAAACACAAACAGTTGGAATAAAATGGCATGACAGACCAGCTTACTGGGTAACATTTGAAAGACAAGTGATATACATCCGAGCCAATATCCGTGGTTGATGAAATCGATCAAAACAAGCAGTATATCGTCCAGAAAAGAAAAGCGGATTTGTGTAAGAGCAGTTTTTATGTATGAATGTTCTGTAATGCTTGTGGATGAAAAGTTTCGTTGAAAGTCCAAGAAATTGTGTAATGTTTCGCAGAAGCTTTTCAAATAACAACCATTTAC